>JAOTRH010023253.1:0-21864 GCA_034768845.1 Heliamphora exappendiculata | reverse complement strand
CTTATATGGGTCTATATTCTCAGTGAGTTGGATAGCGGTATTATTTATATGGCAAATATTAATTATTGACGGAATCCGCATCCTGAATGATCGGGATTGACGATACCCCCTTAAGAATGCTTATAAGTTTTGACCAGGCCAAACCCTGCAGGTAGATTTAATTATTCGGCGGTTAAATAAGTTAAGCATAAGGATTTAAGAAATGTGAAGATGCCAATTACATTAAATTATTAGTAATTAAATTTAATTGGCGGGTATCAAAAATCTTAATATAAGGAGAAATGATAAGCATTTAATAACAGGAGCTCAATGCAAGAAGGTCTTGAAATTATGAGTCAGAGTGCAATTACAGTTCTTTAGTGGTGTGAACTGTATTTCAATATCTTGTGGAAATTACAGAATTCGCTTTGTCTTTTCATAATTGCAGAAATTGCTAGTAGGTATCTATGTTTCACTAGAAGTTTTACTCATAATTACTCCCTAGGTCCCTACTGTAGCCCTATATATACGCGGGTAGGCTGAACCAGTTTGAGATTGATAGATCATATATCATATATAAGATATATCATATTTTGTCTTTTAAGACTAAAATATATCTAGATTCTGCCAGTACGAGTTTTCGATAGACGATAGCTACACTACATTCGAGGATCACGTAAGAGAATACAATATAAGATCTCACTAGAGCTTCAACTCGAAATCAAATCGTAGTTGAAGAATAGATCGACAAAATATATTCTTCTAAATTAAATTTGGTTGCACCGATTTATTTTTGATCGTTCGACGTCAAAATTTTTATCTGGAGCCTATTTTGGCGTTTGCCTGTCCAGTTAATTTTTTATCAAAAATCATTTATAAAAATAATGATCTTGGTAATATTGCCTCCAACAGTTTTAGCATGCAGGATTGTAATAAAGAGTTTCTCCCTTTCAGACATGGAATCGCTCTATCCAAGGATCAGTGTCCTAAGACACCTGATGAGATAGAGAAGATGAATACGGTTTCTTATGCTTTGGCAGTAGGAAGCCTAATGTATGCTATGCTTTGTACTATACCCGACATCTGCTTTGTCGTTGGCATAGTTATCAAATATCAATTTAACGCAGAGTAGGAACATTGGACTGTAATAAAGAATATAATCAGGTACATAAAAAAGTACTAAGGATTATATGTTGGTTTACCAGGTAGAGAGTCTAGTACCTTTAGGGTACACAGACTCGAATTCTTGGTTAGATAAAGATTCCCGTAAGTCTACCTCAAAATATGTTTTTACCTTGGAAGGTGGAGCTATTAGTTAGAGGAGTATCAAGTAGTCCTGCGTTGCTAATTCCACTATGGAGGCCTAGTACGTGGCAGCTTCTGAAGCAGCCAATGAGGTCATTTGGCTTAGAAACTTCTTGTTGGATCTAAATATGGTGCCTTCAGTTCAGTCGGCTATTACACTTTATTGTGACAATAGCGGAGCGGTTGCAAACTCAAATGAGCCAAGAGTCTACAACAAAGGAAAGTATAATGAGCGTAAGTATCACCTGATATGATAAATTGTATAGAGAGATGATATTGCTGTCACCAAGATTGTATCAGTGGACAACGTAGCAAATCTTTTTAAAAAGAGCCTGCCGGTTAAGACTTTTGATAGTCATGTGCAGGGCATGAAAGTCAGATATATGGTGACATAGTTTTCAGTATAAGTAAGAGATTATCAGAGTTGTATACTAAAAATCATGAATTTTATATAATTTTAGTATTTAATTTTATTTTAATAAAATTAATTTTTTATTTTATGAGAATCTTAATGAGCAATGAATGCAATATAATTTTAATATTTAATTTTATTTTAATAAAATTAATTTTTTATTTTATAAGAATCTTAATGAGTAATGAACGTAATATCATTTTTTTAATGTAATGCATAAATGTCTTTTATTCTGTACAGTATTTAATCTGGTATGTAGAGTACGGCATGTACACAGAAGACCAGATTATAAATTATTATAGAACATATAAATATTTGTTCACAGTTTAGATGAAATTGAATAAACCATCGATATAACAGTAGCACAGAGTTTTAGTAGACCTGTCTTGGTTATGGGGAACAGATAATAGTATCGTCTATTATTCCGACTCTCTGTGCTAGTACACTTTGTGTGTATTGAAATATAACCTCATTGGAGTAATTAATTTTATACTGACTATATAAATTAATTCATACTCTAAGGTTATTATAAGTGATTATGATATTAATCCCAAAATAATTATTATTTGCGTATATTTAATATTCTTTATTTTGATTCGTTAGAGGTTGCGATCTTTTATGGGTCAATAGTCCCGATGTGTTGAATAGCGGTAATAATTATATGGTAAATATTAATTATTGACAGAATTCACATTTCAATTGTTCGGAATTGACGATACCTCCTTAAGAAAGCTTATAAGTTTTGACTGGACCAAACCTTGTAGATATATTTAATTATCCAGCAGTCAAATAAGTTAAGCAGAAAAGCTTAAGAACTTTTAAAGATGCCGATTAAATTAAATTATCAGTAATTAAATTTAATTGGCAGGTATCAATAATCTTTACGTGAGGAGATGAGTTAAGCATTTAATAACAGAGCTCAATGTAATTACGTCTCGAGATTATGACTAAGAGTGCAGTTACAGTTCTTTAGTGTTATGAACTATAATTTAATATTTTATAAAAATTATAAAAATCGCTGCAAGATTTTTATAATTATAGAAACCGTTAAGAGGTTTGTATATTTGCAAAAACCGCTGGAAGGGTATTTGGGTCACACTAGAAGTCTATGTCATAATTACTCTCCAGGTCCCTGCTGTAGACTATAAATATGCGGTTAGGCTGAACCAAACTCATAAATTATCTTTCTAGACTAAGGTTGTTCAGGTTCTGTCGGTACCAGTTCTCGAAGAATCGTAGCCCACACTACGTTTGGAAATCGCATTGGGAATACAGTAGAAGGTCTATTCGGAACTTCAACTCGGAGAATCAAAATTCGTAATTGAAGAAACAACCAAAAAGGTATTCATCTAAATTAACTGTGGTGGCACAAGTTTTATTTATGATCATTTGACATCAAAAAGTTTTTATTTGGAGCCTGTTTTGGCCATTGCCCGTCAAGTTTTTATTTTTTTAAAAATTGTATACATATTAATGATCTTGACACTTTGCCTCCAACAAGGGGAATAGTGGGCAAAATCAAGAGAATCAGGGATGAGTGTACGCCCTCATAAAGCCTAGTACTTCAGTGGCACCTACCGTGCCCGATACCACAAGTAGTCCATCCATCATTCGAGGTACCTTTCTAGTGTACTGTTCTTAGACCAGCGGTTTTGTTGACACTAGAGCATAGCATTCATTCATCTCATTTACATTTGCATTTGCATTGGGATTAGAGGTAGACATCTTGGGTAGTGCCTTATATGTAAAGACACCGATTGGTGGGACTACTATGTTAAGATGTGTTTGTAGAGCTTGTGAGATGGAGATAGCTGACTGTCGTCTAGTGTTCGATTCATTGTGCTCGACATGACCTCATTCGACATCATATTGGGGATGGATTGGTTGATCAATTTTCGCACCTTTATCAATTGTGATTGACGTCGAGTGTTCATTTATACACCGGTGGGAGACTCATTTTATTTTGTGGGTGACCGGAATGATGGCTTAGTGCCTATACCTTATAGTTCACGGGACCGTAGTAGTCTTAGCCTCATTTTCTTTGCCTTGTCTACGAGTGAGGTTGATTCCACTTATGGGGAGCTTCCTCCCGTTGTGTTTGAGTTTTTGGATGTCTTTATTAATGATTTGTTTGAGCTTCTGCCACGGCGGGAAGTGGAGTTTTTAATTGACCTCATTCTGGGGATTGCCCCCATTTCTATGCCTTTCTATTGTTTTGCACAGGTTGAGTTGCTAGAGTTGAAGGTGCAAGCCCAAGAGTTGTTAGATAAGGGTTTTATTCGTCCTAGTGTGTTGCCGTGGAGAGCATCGACATTATTTGTGAAAAAGAAGGATAGATCCTTACGCTTTTAAATCAACTATTGTAAGTTGTACCATGTGACCGTTAAGAACAAGTACCCTATGCCCCGCATCGATTACTTGTTTGACCAACTGAAGGGTTCGCGTTGCTTCTCCAAGATAGATTTGAGATACGTTTATCATCAGTTGCGAGTCAAGAAGGAGAATATCCAGAAGATGGCCTTTCGCACCCGTTATGGGCACTTTTGGTTTCTAGTCATGCCATTTAGACTAAGTACCAACGACATTCATGGATCTCATGAATCGTATCTTTCACCCGTAACTCAATAGGTTTGTAGTAATGTTTGTGGATGACATTCTCATTTTTTCACCATCGAATGAGGCACATGAGGAGCATCTTTGGATTGCTCTACAGTTGTTGCGGGAGCATCGCCTATATGTAAAGTATGATAAGTGTGAGTTCTAGTTTTCAGGGATTAAATTTTTGGGGTGTGTAGTTTCGGGAGACGAGGTGGTGGCGGATTCTTCTAAGATAGAAGCAGCGATAAATTGGGTGAGGCTGAAGAGCATATTTGAGATTCGACGTTTCTTAGGCTTGGCGGGGTATTACCATCGGTTTGTGAAGGATTTTTTTAGGCTTGTAAAGCCTATGCCACGCCTTACGCAGAAAGGAATTAAATTCGTGTGGAACCACAGTTGTGAGCTTGGCTTCTAGACATTGAAGGAGAGGCTGACCAATGCGTGTTGATGCAACAGGGCAAAGTGGTTGCCTATGGGTTGAGACAATTGAAGGCTCATGAAAAGAACTATTCTGCCCATGATTTGGAGCTTATGATAGTGGTCTCTACTCTAAAGACCTCGAGGCATTATTTGTATGGAGAGCGCTTTGAGGTGTTCTCGAATCATAACAGCTTCAAGTACCTATTTTCGTAGAAAGATTTGAACGTGCGTTAAATGAGGTGGATGAAGTGTTTGGGCGATTATGATTTTAACCTATAGTACCATCCAGGTAAGGCCAACGTGGTGGCCAAAGCCCTCAACCAAAAGTTTTTGAGCTCTTTAGCTCATATTGCCATTAGAGAGTGGAGTATGCTCGGGGAGGGCGACGAGTACAACCTTTATCTTAATAAGTCTAGCAACTGTGTTACATTGTTCACGGTGGTGTCTCAACCCAGCCTTGTTCATCATATTATGGAGGCTCAATAGTAAGATGCGAAGAGTTTGATGTTTAGGAGTGAGTTCTGAGTGGCGAGAATGCCAGGGAGTGGACTATCTACTTCGATTAGAGTTTGAGATTTGTAGGGAGGATCTTCGTGATGGAGTTATGTCGTGATGACGTGCTCCTTGAGTATCATCGCTCTCATCTTGTGGTGCATCTGAGGGGCACCAAGGTGTATCATGATGTGCGTAAATAGTTCTGATGAAAGGGCATAAAGAAGGATGTTGCACTTTTTGTATCATGTTGCCTTACTTGCCAACAAGTGAAGGCTGAGTATCAGAGACCAGCAGGTTTGTTGTAGCCGTTACCAGTGTCGGAAAGGAAGTGAGAGAATATTACCATAGACTTTGTGTTGGGACTTCCAAGGTCGTTGAAAGGGCATAATGTCATTTGGGTTGTGGTGGATAGGTTGACTAAGTCCACGCACTTCCATCCTATTCGCATGACAGATTCGGTTGACAAGCTTAGCAAGTTGTACGTGTGCGAGATAGTCAGACTTCATGGAGTGCCAATTTTCATTGTCACAAATCGAGATCCCTATTTTACCTCACGCTTTTGGCAGAGTCTGTAGTCAACCATAGGAAGCCTACTTCTCAGTACTACTTTTCATCCTTCAATAGATGGCCTATCGAAGCGCACTATTCAAATACTTGAGGATATGTTGTGAGCATGCATTCTAGATTTTTGTGATCAAGGGAGGATCATTTTCCATTGGCGGAATTTACGTACAATAACAATTACCAGTCGAGCAATGAGATGGTGGCTTATGAGGTATTGTATGGTAGACCTTGTCAGTCACTTATTTGTTGGTCTGATGTTGGGGAGACGGCCGTATTAGGACCTAAGCTTATGCGTGAAACCATGGAGAAGATCGTGGCAATCTGTAAGCGTTTAATGACCACTCAAAGTCGCCAAAAGAGTTACGTAGACAGGAGGAGGAGGCCATTGGAATTTGAGGTGGGAGACCATATGTTTTTTAAGGTCTCACCACAGAAAGGTTTGATGAGGTTCAAGAAGAGTAGGAAGTTATCATTACGTTTTGTCAATCCGTTTGAGGTCTTCAAGAGGATTAGAGAGGTGGCTTATCGCCTTATTTTACCACCACAGTTAGCGTCCATGCACAACGTTTTTCATATATCCATGTTTCTTAATTACGAATCGGATCCTTAAACTAGACCGAGTTGAGGGTTGAGGACGACATTACCAATGAGGAAAGACCTGTGAGAATCCTAAACACCAAAAAGCAAGTCCTACGAGGTAGAACCATCGCCTATATAAAGGTGCTATGGGTTTATCACGGTATTGAAGAAGCTACGTGGGAATGGGAGTCAAAAGTTCGTTCGAAGTACCCTGAGTTGTTTGAATCTTGATGTATGTTTAATTTCGGCGATGAAATTTTCTACGTGGGGAAGGTTGTAGCGACCTGATCCCTTTTAATTTGTGAAGATTAATTAAACCTTATTGTGATATTTTTGGTAAAAGATGGTTAAGTAATTAATTATGTGAAACAATTGAAATGTAATCATGATAATGATTGTTGGTGATAATTATATGTTTGATAATGTATGAGAATAATTATTTTGAATTTTTTGGATGGGCCTTGAGGCGTTGGAATAAAATTTGAACCACGTGTTTTCCATTTTTGGAACGCATTCTAGTGAGAGACCAATCGATCAGTCTTGGGATCGATCAAGCGGTCCGTGACAAAGGGAACTTTAAGTTACGGGATTGAGCTCTTTTTTTTCATTCTCTTCACCTCTCTATCTCTAAACTAAAATCCTAAACCCTATAACCAATTTTGTGTGCCCCTTGAACCTCTCTTGTTACATTGAAGGTTGTTTCTTGCTTCTCTTTTGATTGAACGTCGTTGGATAGGTAGTTTTAGGCGTTGAGAGCTCTGTTTCATCCACTGGTGGGAGATATTGTCACGCCCTAACTCCAGGGTCACGTACAAGAATCCACCGAACTACCATTTATGAAAATAAGATTTTAATTGAAAAACCATCAACTAAAACCCAGAGCTAATCTCTTAGAAACAAAATACATTCAATTCCATACATGCATAAAATATATCGCCTCAAGGCATATAAAACACGCATTCAGAAATAAGCATCACATGTAGGAATACATGTCTCAAAACAAAAAAAGAAAAACTAAAACAAGTCTTCCGCCATCACAGGTACGTCTAGGTCAACTCCTCATGATCACCTACACCTGAAAAAGGTTTGCACAAAATCTCACATCATGAGCCAAATCTTAATAGAAATAGACTATAAAGTCATAAAGCAGGATATGCAATCATATATATATATATGAGGCTAGCTCAACTACACAAGCCAAAAAGATTTTTCATTCTGAAAATCATGCATATCAACAATACAGATATCGTTTCACAGTTAAGGAAAAATAGTAACAAAATAATATTCTCCACTCGGGTCACACAGCCGAAGAAAATAAGATAAAATGATTCTTATGTACCGACTCTATCAACTCAAGACAAAGGCAACAACTATAGACTCTTACCCATTACCCTAATCCTGAACCACTTAAGGCCTGCTAGGTAATGATAAGTTCTATACGGAGTTACAACAATGGCCACTGAGTTTACGAGCTCGAAACTCGAGGGTACTAAGCACCCACCACCTCGTTTACGGGGATTAACCCGAAGTCACGTAGGGACCTACTCTGCACATGTTTTCAGACTTCCACCGAGGAGCACTACAGGCCCACATCCACACACAATGTCACGACACATCTATAGAATCATTTAAAAACCATTATGTAGCTCAACTACGAAAAATCGTAAAATAATTATACATCAACATGTATAATAAGATTCAATATCCATCAACCATAGAGATCAACTAGCATTTAAAACATGTTTTGACAGTTCCCAACAAAATGTTTAAAAGCTGAGACTCAACCCCGAGGGTTAGCTCCAAACCTCCAAACGACGTTTTCACGACTTTCACAAATCTCCTCATTTTCAAACCTCCTTTCTTTTTGAAAACCACAGGCAAACATCACATTCTAGGAACCCACGGTCTCATAGAACTCACCCCGATCTCAAAACTCTTCTTCTCACACAAAAGAAGAAAGGGGTCAACACCAACAAAAAAAGTATCAACACAAATAGCAAAGGTGTCGACACAAACAGAAAAGGTGTCAACACAAATAGCGAAGGTGTCGACACAAACAGCGATGGTGTCAACACAAACAGCAACAGAATACTCAACCCCAACAGAAGGAAAAATGATCGGCACCAATAGAGAAAGTGTCGACACCAACAACAAAAGGTGTCGACACAAACAGCAACAGTGTCAACACAAAAGAACATAGAGTTTCAACGTAAACAGCCACAGCGTGCTCAACACCACAGAAGGAAAAAGTGTCGACACAAACAGAAAATGTGTCAACATAAAAAGCAAAATTTTTAAATTACTAAATAGGCTACTAGGCGATGGCAGAAAGCAAACTCTAGCGACGAAAAAATCTTCTCAGCCCCAAATTAAACTAACCAAACACCTCTTTTTCAACCCATGGACATACACAAGCCCAAAATAACAAAGAAATACCGAAAAGAAAGCCTCAAAACCCCTTTTCATCCAATTGAAATCACCCAAAAGCAAATTTGAACCAAAATCATACTTTTTGAAACATCAACTAACTTTTCATGTATTTTAAAATGGTAAAAACACATAATTGTACGTAGCACCCTTTAAAGACATGATAGTCTAGGATCCTACCTCAGAAAGTCAAGAACTCGATATCTCGAACCACGTGAAACGACAAACTTTGTTAGAATAAAATTTTGTCTAGATGAACGCATAGCCGTCGGTGTAGATAGGAAGGATCCGCTACCCGATCGCCAAAAATAAAGCCTGGGCCCCAAGAAAATCTAGAGAGAAGACAGAGGTTTTGGTTTGAGAAAAAGAAACTTACCCTCCAAGTTTTCCAAAATATATCCACAAATATCTAAAGGCTAGATATTTATAAGTCATGAAAATATATATATTTTTTAAAACACGCGCCACAATGCCCAACGACCTCGAGAATCAACCCAACATGCATTTCTAAGCCCGAACAAGCGTAAAACATATATATACATGCTATTCTATGACATATAAGCATGAATGAACGCGTCAAATATATATAAAAAAAATGAAACGAAATTGGGTCTCACATATATTCATCCTTGGAGCTTGCTAAAGTTCAATCCTTATGTTTTGGACATCTAAAAGGTAGGATCTATGACTATCTGTGAATATTTATTGGATATGAATTGTATATTTTGAGTTTGTACATGAAAGCATGCGAAATCTATATTTTGGAACCCTAGGTTATGGTTTAACGTTAATACATGACAAATTTTGAGTCTATAAATGATTTATGGTAAATCAATCGTGATATTATCGTTTGAGAATCATTAATGGTTGATTTAGAAAGTTAGGGTTTCATTAGGTTGAAATTTGAATCAAAATTGGGGGGTATTGGGTTGGTGAACTCAAGTGATGAAATTGGTTGAATGTTAGGCAAATTGGTAGTTGAATTAACATAATTATGCATAAACTTTTTGAATTTTGATGATATATGAACATTGTGAGATGATGGGTTAGAGATTTTGAGTAAATCCTATGAATTAATAAATGTGAATAATGTGAGATGTTGATTTGGGGGTTTTGAAACCTTTTTATATCGAATATGTAAATTATGATAATTATTGAGAATTGGAATCTTAATGATGTTAGGTTTGACGAGAGAGATCGGGTTGACGGTTGGACTCGTGTTGATTTGTGTAAATGATCTAATTAAGGTACTATGTAATTCGAATGGATAATTAAGTTAGGCTCGAGATGCTACTCGGTGAAAGACCAAAAACTTCTGCAATGTGTGGTAGGCCCTTCCATCAGGTTAATCCTCGTAAAAGTGTGCTTAGGGCGGCCTACTCATCGATGTTTTCAAGGAAAACTAAAAATGTGTGCTCTCCGTGTCGGGCCATAGAATGGGTATTTATCCGTTAGGCCTTACATGGCCCGATTGTGGTAATTACGCTTGGGTCTATAGGCGCCATCCGGGCTTCGGTACTTAATTAAATCAATAATGATATTGGGTTGGCAAGCCTAAATTAAATAATGTGAATGAACTATGGAAACAGGGAAAACCTTTGATCAGTTAAAAATATTGAGTATAATTGGAATGGGAAAACCTTGGGTTTGTTCAAAAATGGTGTGGTGACACGTTGAAATGGTTGAATTTGATAAGAAAGTGGAACACTAAACTATGGTTTTGTAAATGAAAATACGATTATGTGAAAGGAAGTTTGGTTTTGGAAAAACGGTATTGGTTTTGTGAAAACTATGTGTCGCATTTCACAACCATCCTCGCATGTCATACATATATTCATTTCTAGCCTATTTTCTACAAGACTTGGCTCATGTTGTTTAACCCATTTTAGGTGATAATGGAAAGAAAGTGGTTGACTAAGGAGATTGGTTGTGGAGACAGTTTTTGGGTCATTTTGATAGAATTACATTTTTTGTAGAAAGATCTTTTGGAAAGTGATTATTGTCCATGTAATTCTTCTGGCACATTGATTAGATGTATTTGGGTTAGTTGACACTCGTTTTGTAAAGCTATAAGGCCATGTACTCATAATTTGGAGGCATATAAGGACGTTAGGTTGCTATTTCGGGTTTTACCATTCGTTTTGGTTTAAATCCTTTGATTAAAAATGTTGATTTTAATGGACTTTGATGTTTGGAGATATCTTCATAATATATAACGTCGTTTTTATGTGAATTGGCTATCTTGGGATGCTTGTTTAAAAGTATGGTTGAGGTTTGGGGGTTGAGTTTTTGAAACAAGACTTGTAAAAGTTGTTCAGGGCTATAGACACCCCAATTTGATCCTGCCTAATCTTAGGCTAGTCCGGGTGTTTCTAATGATGAAATCAAGTGGAATTGTGCTTTAGAATGATCCTCGAAAAACGATTTAAGCTCAGTACCCAAGCCAAATGATCAAATTCTTCAAACTAGTGAACCCACTATGTCTAACCCTTGAGATGCCAACTTTGAACTTTGGGACCGCCAACTTTGATTGTTGCAATCGTTATAAGAACCTCTTGAAATCCCTAGAAATTGAAGCAATCGCCATCTTGAACCTTGGGGTCGCCAACTTCGTTGTGGCGACCGCCATATGAAATCCTTGGAAGCTATGAATTTGTGGCGACCGCCAACTCCATACCTAGCGACCGCCAACTTTAAAAGGCCTAACGTGTCCCAAAACATGCCAGCACCTCATTGGTTGATGAAATCTATAAATATCATACCTCTGACACGATTTTGAGAGGACAATTCAAATGTCGAGGTTCTGACGAGTCGAAAGGTAACAGATTTTGAGAAACGATACAATGTCAAAGCACTGAGAGGACAACCACCAATGGTGATACTCTGTTAGATTCTCGACTCACCCCTACACTTGGATTGGAGCATTGCTCGAGGATTGGACTGCTGATCACCATTCCCTGACTTGAGGATACCCTGGATAGTAGCGATTTAGGTATTCTGTTTAAATCCTCGGTCTTTCTTTCTTCACTTTCTCTCTTTTGGAGTGGCCAGGTTAATTTCAATACTTGATTCAATTACACTATTTTATTTGATTAGATTATGGTTATTTAGTTTGGATAAGCATGTTTAGCTTAGTTGAATATAATTAAATTAGCTAAATTAATAAATCAAAGCAAGTCTTAGTTTACTTTGTTCACATTGCACACCCGCACTTAAAATATTATTTTTTCGCAATTTATCAAGAAGGGGCTAACATATCCGACAATTGCAATTTACAATGTCGTAGTTGTCATATTTGGTGCACTAACATTCATGCGGTCATAATCGTCAATATTTCGCCCGTATCTTAACATTTTCTAATTAAATACCAACTATTTCATCCTTATGTAGTAATCGTTACTTTCATAGGTTTAATTTCATTTCTTTTCTTTTATATTTTGTTATATTTTGATGAAATTCATAGTAAGTCTTTTATAGTTTAATTACTCTTTAGTGCTACCTTTTATTGCTCACTATATTGATAATTAGCATGAAATTCACATTTATTTAGAGTTTAAGGATTTTGGAGCATGTTTTTATTTATTTCGTTTAAAATCATGTTAGGGTAATTTTAGGTTATTTGGTGATATTGCATGCGGATTTGCTCTATATATCCTTTAGTCAGAAATTTCATGTCGTAGGACTTAGAATTTTTTTTTGTTATTTATTTCATTTTGGCATTCTATATACGTAGGATTTATTTTGAATTTGGATGTTCTCTCTTCGTCTCTATTTTTTGTATTTGCATGCATTTAAGAAATCTAATTAAGAAACAATACTGATTAGTATAGGCTAACCTCAAGGTTGGGCAAATGAGATGCCAAACACATTCCCCAGTTCGTACCTTAGCTCTCGAACCCTTGTTTTCTCTGGTTACTGTTTTAAAGATAAGTGGCTCATTTTATTTTTCTTGATTTTTCTCAAAAATCAAGTGGCGACTCCATTTTTCACAAAAAAGATTTTTAAAATTTGATTTTCAAGATGTTAAAGTATTTTCTAAACATTTCTTGAACTCTCTTATTTTTGAAATA
Organism: Heliamphora exappendiculata; assembly: GCA_034768845.1. NCBI lineage: Eukaryota > Viridiplantae > Streptophyta > Magnoliopsida > Ericales > Sarraceniaceae > Heliamphora > Heliamphora exappendiculata. The sequence continues at coordinate 9,015 of JAOTRH010023253.1, read as the reverse complement.
AAACCTTAAATTCTGATGCCACAATATTTTCTAGCAACTCCACTAGGGACTTGTTTTTTAATTCAAATAAACAACCTAGACTTGAACACATCATTGGTTCTTAATATGAATTTCTCATTTGCATGCTCGCATGCATTTGCATTATTCTCAGCCCCCTACCTGGTCGACCCGATACCCTGGTCAGTTTACTGTTTTGGTACTATGTTAGGGAGACTGGCAAATCTTACTGGCTATACACTTTTACAGGTGCGGTAAAAGAGTTCTTGCGTACTGCTTGACCATGTTCTATACCACACCAGGCATGGAAGGTATATACTCGACTCTATTCAGAAGATACCCTAATCATTGACCAAAACCAACCTTTTCTGCATATAATTGTTCAGAACCCGCCATTAGGTATTGACCCGGTATGATTATTTGTTTTATTTCATTGTATGTTTTTCTTGTATTTGTTTAGGACCTTTGTTTGTTTGTTTGGATTAAGATAGTCTATTTCCTGGGTTCCAACCCTGGTCTTCTTCTGGTATTCCTTCATTTTAAAATAGGGTCGTTGCCTGATTTTTGATCTGTTAGTCTAGAATCTCAGGTTTTGCCCCGATTGTTGGCTTAGGCCTTGTTGTTAGTTTAGGATAGTTTTCTCCCTCCTGGGGTTTTCCTTACTTGTTGGTTTTGTACCCTCGACGCTGTTTAGGCTTGTCTTCCCGCTTTGAGTTGTTTTTTGCCCGTTTTTCATTTAGAATCTTAGGGTAAACCTTCTTTTTGAAGTTTTGTTAGTCTCTCGCTCGGTTTTCATGTTAGTTATTGGATGTTGGGGTTTCCAGTCTTTATGCTACCAATATGAGCCAAACAGGGATATGTTTATGTTTCGGTGGTAATATCTGCTCATGGTCAGTTGTTTTTGGTGTTTGAAGTGTTTGCTACTTGTTATCGGGGTTCTTTTCGAGAAGTATCCGTACTAGTGATTCTATTTTTGGGGTTATTAGGTTTTACTTCGGGTCTAGATCATTGAGTCAAAAGGTTTACATCCAATGCATATTTGGGCTTTTCCAGAAATTGGGAGGCTTTATAGAATTTTAGAACAGTTCACAGAACAATTTGAGATGGCTGAGAATGAGCTAAATTTGATAGCCTTAATGAGGGTAATTACTGATATACAGAGAGCCATTGAGCAGAAAACCCAGGCTCAAGTATAATGTCAAGCACAGATCCGGGCTGATTCAGGCCCATTTGCCAGTACTAAATGGATAGCATAACGACCCAAATGGTTACGGGGAAGACTTTTGGGATGACAATCAGGTCTCTAATGGACCGGAAGTTGTTTTGCCACCACCACGGATCCCTTGTCAGGTGATAGTTAAGGAAAAAAACAATGCTTAGTCCAGAAAATCTGCATTAGCTGAGAAGATCGACCAGATGGAGAAGGTCCTTAGAAAGGCCAAGAGAGTCGAGGAAAATATGCTCGATGTAAGGGGGCTCTACTAGTTTTCAGACACCAAGCTCCCGGATAATTTTAAAATGCCCGATATGGAAAAATTCAACGGGACCAGAGATCCCAAAATTCATCTGCAAATATATGTTGGTACCATATCGTCAATGGGAATTGATGACCAACTAAAGGCCTAGCTCTTTCACCGATCTCTTTATGGGACAGCTCAGAAATGGTTCCTCTCCATCGATGAAGCAAAGATCATAACTTGAAAAGACATAGCTACGGCATTTGTCAGCCAGCACAGTTATAATGTCCAGTTAGATGTGACTACCAGGGAGCTTGAAATGACCCGTCAAGAGAGTCAAAATCATTCATAGATTTCCTGACACTTTGGAGAGGAAAAGCAGCTAAGATGACCAACTGGCCAACTGAGAAAGAGCAAGTCAGAATTGTGGTGAAGAACCTACAGTCTCCACTGAAGCGGTATCTGATTACACAACCACTATTCACCTTTAAGCAACTATTCAACGCATGTGTTCAAATTAAAGATTCTATTCAGGCGAGTGATATTGAGAAATCAAAGACGAGCCAAAAGCCGAGAAGAACATACCCTGCTAACAATCAGAACTAACCCACCCCTGCTACCAATCTCATCTTCCGTTCAAATGAGGTTAATTTGTTGAACCCTCATTCTGAACAATTAAATCCCTCATCTTCCACTCCATAACCAAGTAATAACCAACAGCTCTAACAGAAGCCGAGGAGAGTTTTTACTCCCTCAATATATCTTTGTCCACAACTCTTAATCAACTTGTCGAGAAGGGGCCAATCAAACTTTTGGACCCAATGCCTATACTCGGTTCCCTACCACCAAGATATAACGCTTCCCAGTATTGTGCCTTTCACTAAGGTCATGGACACTTAACCGACAAGTGTATGAGGCTACGCCACCTGATCTAGGATCTTATCGACAACAAGGTCATTCCACTGCCCTCTGCTACTTATAATCCAAATGTTACAACTAATCTACTGCAGAAACATGCTAAGCAGGGAGGGGTGAATTTTATTCAGCGAAGGCAGTCAAAGGATCCTAGTCGTTACATTTGTCCAGCACACTTTTTGCGTCCGCATGTTTCAGCTGCTAAAGATTAGTTTTGTTCCCTAATCATGGCTGGGAATGGTTGGGATATGGAAGAATGGAATGATGCAGCCAAGGAAGGATATGAGGTGGTAATCCAGGTGGAAAACTAGGAGGAGCATAATGACGATGACGATTGGCCTTTGGATTATCCGATGAGGCCATATGGTTTCGGGCATATGCTAGATGGGATCACCATTTCCCAGCTCTTCAGGGAAGAAGTTTTTGTTGATGAAATGCAATCTTACTGGCTGGTTCAAATTGTAGTAAAGTCAAATGGGGAAGAATGGACCAATTTCTTGGCCGCCCAAGAGCAGCAAGTAGGTTACATTAGATAAAATATCTAGGAAGACGTTGATAATACATGGGCAATCGAAGACAAAGAAGAAAGGAGAGGAAGAACGGAGAGCAGTGACTTGAACGATCTATGGGTGTTTGAAAGCCCTCTATGTGTTGATGAGGTAAGGCAAGCTAAAAACTCGGTGTCGGGGCTATGGGATCCGGAAGAAGGGGTCGAACACTTGACTAGGAATGGGCAGCACTTTAAGCACACTCAGCTCGAAAAAGGATAAACCAGTGGAAAGGGAAAAGAGAAGGAACAAGAACAGGAAGACGACGCTATACTAAAGCAGCTGAAGAAGACTCAAGCCAATGTTAGTATCTGGGGGTTGCTAATGGCTTCCCATCTGCATCGGCAAGCTATGCTAAAAGTCTTAAACAAGGCTAACATTTCAATAGATGCAACTCCAAAACAACTCATCGGACTTATTCTGCCGACTATGGAGCCGAAGGTCATTTTCTTTTTCGATAAGGATTTTCCGTTAGAAGGGAGGAGCTATAACAAACCATTGCACATCACTGTCAAATGCTTGGAGAAATGGGTCCCAGTGACTCTCATCGGCAAATGTCTGCCCACTCAGAACAGCCGTCTACCTGGGATTGAAGTCGGATCATTCACACCTAGTAACCAGGGAGTTTAGGCCTATGATAACACAAGGCGACACGTGCTCGGGTTAGTGCCATTCATAGTATCGGTGGGACAACTAGAGACCTCAGTTGAATTTCATGTGTTGGATGTGCCAGCATCTTTTAATTTGTTGCTGGGAAGGCCATGGCTTCATGACCCAAATGTCCAAGAAGTACCTTCCACCGTTCACTAGAAGCTAAAGTTAATCAAGAATGGAGCAGTGCTGACAATCTACGGGGAAGAGAGTATTCAAGCCCCAAAAGAAGATGTCTCAACTCTCCTGGAGGTCCAGCACGAAGAAGGAGACATGTTTTTAAGTGAATTCAATTTTGTCGAGACTCCAGCTATGCAGATGTTGCTGAAAGAGGAGAAGAACTACATCAATCCATGAGCAATCACGATGATAAAGTGTATGTCCTATTTCCAGAGAATGGGGTTGGGTCACAAGTAGCAAGACATTTTGGATCCTATCGGTTTGGGGTACAAGCCAACCAAGGAAGATTTGGAGGAGCCGAAGAAAGGGAAGAGGGGAAAGAATAACAGATACTTAGGAATGCTGAATGGCTACTTCGTCAAAGAAGGAGAGGATTTTCCTTACTATGGGTTCCCGAAGCCATTGATTGATTAAGAGACTAATCAGGACTGAAAATTTTCTTTAACCATCAACTGTCTGATACAGAGGAAGAGAAAGCTTTGGGAGAAAAGGAAGGAGAGAAGAAGAAAAGGAAGAAAGACTGGGCTGACGAATTGGAAGGGATGGGAGCTTTGGTTGCTGACCAAATGCGCATAACTGATCAAGACTGCCTGATGTTAGGTTACAGAGTGCCAACTAACTATACAACCCTTATCGTGGATGCTACGGATAAAACTGTCAATATCTGGTATCTAGACTTTTGTATTTTGCATGAAATGGGTCTTAAGTTTTGTAAATTTCTGTTTAATTCTGATGATTTATTTGTTAAGTCTGAGGGCACATCTGTCTGTGCATCCTCTCCTGCTGCTTTTGATCTTATAATTTCGTCTCTCAATATCAATGAAATGAACAATATTTCTAGATACTCTGCTTTATTTGATTTCTTTTATATGCTTTCTGACAATTTTAAATTCGAGGAGGTTGTCCCAGGAGAAATAGAACTTTTAATAAAAAGAGAAGAAGAAAGGCGCGCTCAACCTATATCTAAAGAAACTTTGTGAATTAATCTGGATAATGAAACTAATCCACAAATTGTACAAATCGGGTCTTCATTATCTTTAGTTGAACTTTAGCAATTAATAACCTTATTAAAAGAATTCAAAGACATCTTTCCATGGTCTTACGAGGATATGCCCGGTATTGATCTCGATATTATCTAACACCATATCCCTTTGTATCCCATTACTAAAGCGATCAAATAGAAATTGAGACGAAATCGGCTAGAATAGGCTCTGAAGATCAAAGAAGAGGTCACCAAGCAGATCAATGCTAGATTCCTTATGGTAACCGAGTATCCAAAATGGATAGCCAACATTGTACTGGTCTTAAAGAAAGACGGACGCATCTGGGTTTGTGTGGATTTCTGAGATCTCAATAAAGCCAGCCCAAAGGATGATTTTCCTCTGCTACACATTGATGTTTTGGTAGACAGCACAGCGGGGCATGCTCTCTTGTCGTTCATGGACGGTTTCTCTGGGTACAATCAGATCATAATGGACCCTAAAGACAAAGAAAAGACGGCATTCACTACACTTTAGGGCACCTACTGTTACTGTGTGATGCCATTCGATTTGAAGAATATAGGGGCGACCTATCAAAGGGTTACCACTACTTTACTGCATGATATGATACACAAGGAAGTCGAGGTGTATGTGGATGATATGATAGTGAAGTCCAAAGATTGGGATGGCTACATCATAGCATTGCAAAATTATTTTAAAAAAATCAAAAAATATAAGATGCGACTCAACCCACATAAGTGCGCCTTCGGAGTCACTGTAGGCGAAATGCTAGGATTCAAGATTACTCAATGGGGCATCGAGGTCGATCTGTCGAAAATCAAGGCAATCATGAAAATGCCTCCTCTAAAGACTGAACAATAAGTCAAAGAGTTTCTAGGGAAGATACAGTTTATCAGTCGGTTCATAGCCAAGTTAACAACTACCTGTGAGCAACTATTCCACCTACTGTAGAAATGAGTCAAGTTTGAATAGGATCAAAAATGCCAAGATGCCTTCCAAGCTGTGCATTAGTATTACAAAACCCACATGTTCTAGCTCTTTTCGAGTCCAATAGGCCACTGATTCTCTATTTGTCAGTGACTGACTCGGTTATGGGATGCATGCTAGCACAAGAAGGAAAAACCAGAGTTGAGAAAGAATTCTATTACTTAAGCAAGAAGATGATTACGTCCGAGATATGATATACACTATTGGAAAAGACATGTTGGGCTTTGGTTTGGGCCTCCCAAAAACCAAGGCATTACATGCTGTCTTTCACAATGAATATAATTTTCCGAATGGACCTGTTAAAGTACTTGTTCGAGAAGCCGACACTAACAAGAAGATTAACTCGGTGGTTATTATTATTGGCAGAGTTTGATCTCAAGTACGTCACCCGAAAGTCAATAAAAGGGAGAGCAGTAGAAAAATTTCTAGCAAATCAACTAATTGAAGGAGATGAAGACATAGGATTCCAATTTGCTAATGAGCAACTAATGAGAGTCAAGGATAACAAATAGACTCTGTATTTTGATGGCACATCTAATCAGTATAGCTATAGAATAGGAGTTCTCCTTGTCACTCCTGACAAATCACATGTTTTCCTGTCCCCGAAGCTCAACTTTGAGGTTTCAAACAATCAAGCTGAGTATGAAGCGTGCTTAGCCGAGTTAGAAGCAGCCCTAGAACTAGGGGAAAAGAAACTTGAAGTCATCGTGGACTCAGCATTGGTGGTCTCACAGGCAAGAGGAGAATAGAAAGTTAAGGACATAACATTAATTCTCTACCATCAAGAGTTGGAAAAGTTAATACCATGCTTTGAATTAGTGGTGTTCACTAATGTTCTGAGATTGCAGAACAAGTTTGCCGATGCACTGGCTACTCTGACATCAATTATTGATATACCACATGAGGTCAGGATGAGGCCATTAATAATTGAGCAAAAGAGAAAGCCGGCATACGAGATGATAGCCGCAATTGAAGAAAGCACTGATGAACTCCTTTGGTATTTTGACATTCATAATTTCATGAAAAGAGGAGAATACCCCAAGTTTGCTAGTAAAAAGGAAAAAAGAGCAATAAGGAGATTATGTGCACAGTTTGTCATTTGTGGGAGAAAATTGTACAAACGAGGACATTCTATAGTCAATAAGCTATGAGTTAGCAGTGAGAAAGGTCGAAAATTGATGAAAGAGATACATGTGGGAGTCTTCGGTCCTCACATGAGTAGAAACATGTTAGCCATCCTACGATAAGGGTATTTTTGGATGACAATAGAGACGGATTGTATACAGTTTGTGTGAAGGTGCCATAAGTGTTAGATCCATACGAACCTTATGTATATTCCCCCATCCCAACCGTATAACCTGACGTCTCCATAGCCATTCTCAGTACGGGGCATTAATGTGATTGGCAGAATAACTCCAAAGGCTTCGAATGGGCACGAGTTCATTTTGGTGGCCATCGATTATTTTACCAAATAGCTGGAAGCTGCCTCCTGCTCAGTATTGAAAGCTTCACATGTTGCTAAGTTTATCAAGAAGAATATCATTTGCTGATATGGGGTTCCTCATGATGTTATCTCAGTTAATGGCTCGCACTTTCAAGGTGAGGTCTTAGATCTTTTTAAAAAATACCAGATAGTGGCTCATAAGTCGTCACCATATCAGCCACAAACCAACGGGGCAGTCGAAGCAGCAAACAAGAATGTAAAGAAGATTCTACAAAAGATGGTCAATTCACATAAAGATTGGCCGAATCAACTACCATTTTCACTCTGAGAGTACAGGACGTCGATTAAAGCTTCAACAGGAACCACGCCTTATTCTTTAGTGAATGGGATGGAAGTTGTGCTGCCCATTAAGGTGGAAATTTCTTCACTAAGAGTAGTGGCTGAGGCTAGTATTCTAGAGGCAGAATGGAAGAGAAATAGGATGGAAGAGCCGCTCTTGTTTGATGAAAGAAGGCTGCAGGCTTTATTTCACATGCAAGGATACCAAAGGAGAATAGCTCGTGCGTTCAACAAGAAGGTCAAGACCCAGGACTTGAGAGAAGGTGACTTGGTTCTTAAGGAGATCAGGGCTCCGATCTTCGACCCAAGGGTTAAGTTCAAGCTAAACTGGTCCGAGCAGTTTCTGATCAAAACCATTATAACCGATGATGCAGTAATTATCATGGATTTGGATGGCAATACATTTTCCACACCGATCAACTTGGGCTAGCTCATAAAGTACTACCCTTGAGAGAAAAATAAAATAAAAGGTCGCTGAGTTGAAAACTAAAAAGGTGACCAAGAAAAAAGTTAGAGCAACCCGCAAGACCGAAAATCCGAAAGGGCGACCTTGGAAAAAGTTATAGCATCACAAAAGATGAGTATTAATACCCGAGGATAAACCAAGCTCGAACTACGTTAATGCTTGATTCCACTTTCTTGGGATACGTATGCAGCTTCTTTTAAGAAATCTGGCCACTTTCTTTGTTTTAGCCAGCTTAGAATCCAAGTAAGATCAATACAAATTTGTCTTTAAATTTTGATAATAAAGTCATTCACATTGCAAAAATCAAAAAACTTAAGATAATTGCAAATCTTTTTCAAAATAAAGGTGAAATACTTCATTTTCAGCATCAGTTACAAGGTTTTGAAAAAAAAAAGGCAGGCGCGTAAGTCCCAACCACTTAAAATAAAATAAAAATAAAGCTATGAATCTGAAAAGCAAAAGCAAATCCCTCAAATCTTCCTCCTTTTGCTTCATGTTTTCTTTTTTCTTTGTTTCATTTCTCTCTATCTTAGATTAGCCATGCCTTGTACTTGTTAGGAAGTTCCAGGCATTGTTGGAAACGCGGAAGAAAATTTAGAACCGGCGCCGTGATCGTAAAAAACGGCGCGTTCGTTTTTCATGAAAAACGATAACATCAAACTGATATATTATTATTATATATACCTTCAAGAAACTTATACAAGTTTCTTTGATGCAGAACAACGATCTGAGACGACCCAATAATCTTCTCACATATATCCCGACGCACACGACAATCCCGACGAGTGGGCACCGATCCAGATCTTCGTATTTTTCTCCTTCTTGGTTTCTCTCTCACACCTCTCTCTCAAAACCAAAGGAATACCCAATGGGAGAGAGAAGGGGGCGGAAGCTAGGGCTTGGGATTTTTCTTTCCTATTTATTTAATATTTTTCAAAATTAAACACTTATTGCTACTGAAATAAAGAACCACTTCTCCCACTGCAACAGCAGACACCTGGGAGTTATTCCCCATCTGAAGGTAGACCTC
>JAOTRH010023242.1:0-21866 GCA_034768845.1 Heliamphora exappendiculata | reverse complement strand
CCAATTTGAGGATTCTCCGGCAATCTAGGTATCTTGCTTAGATCCCCAATCTTTCTAAACTCCACTTCCTCTCTCTTAGAGTGATCGAGTTAATTTTTCAATTTGAATTCACATTTTTTCTTTATTTAACTAAACAATTAAAGAAAATAAATGAATTACATTAAGCAAATAAGATTGACTATGTAAATAAAATCAATGATAACTGTCAATAAAAATTTTGACAGTTATATTTTTCAAAATAACTGTCAAAATTTTTCTTTTGACAGTTATTTATTTTAGGGTGTTATGTATATATTTTATGTATTTTTCTATACTTGATTTTCGATATTCTCTTTTCATTCCAATTTTTTTTATTTGTATGCATTTGAGAAATTATGTTAAAAAATCAATGATAATTAGTAGAGGCCAACCTTACAGTTGGGCAAACGAGGTGCCTAACACCTTCTTCGATTCGTATCTTAACCCCTGAACTATTTTTTTCTGGTTAACGTTTTCAATATCAGTAGTCAATTTTTATTTTTTTTTATTTTTTTCAAAAATTAAGTGGCGAATCTATTTTCAACAAAAAGAATTTTCAAAATTTGATTTTCAAGGTATTTAAAATATTTTTCAAAATATCTTTGAATTTTCTCATTTTTAACTCCCAAATCCCAACGCCACACCACCCTCCATCGAGCACTTCAATTTTTTGTTTATATATAGTATGAATTTAAAGCAAATAAAAATATATAAAATTGTATAGATGTTATTTTTGTAATTTCTTATTATCAAATATCTTAATTAAAACTGTATGGATGTTATATTTTATTTTAATATACTAAACATAATTTTTATTATTAACGATAATTTATTTAGACATAATTTTTTACCACCTAATTTTAAAATAGGTTATCATGATAAAAAGGTAATTTTAAGCAACATTGTGGGAGAAGAAATTGTAATTTGATAGTTATTTTTAAAAAAAATATGATTAGTGGCAGTAAATAAATTATTAATTATGGATATCATTGTTTTTAGAATATTATATAAGTTTCAATAGAGTATTTTAAGTAATTTGATATGATGTTTTAATTTTTTTAATTTCTTTGCCATATAGACTTGTTTATGTATTCAGCCAAAAAAACTAAAAAAATTGGTTAGTGCATTTGTTTTTCTTTTTTATCTAAGAATATAAAATAGTAAAGAAACTTACTTGTCTTGAAAAACAGAAAAGTTATAAAAAAAATTAATTTCCTAGCCTTTTCATTTGCACATTCTAAAACCAATAGGAAAAAACAAAACATCCTTATTATAAATTTGTAATTAATTCTAATACCGATTAATTGTTCTAAAAATTAAAAAAAAAAGAATCAAAACAAATGTCTTTAAAAAAGCTACTAAAAGTAAAGTTACTAAAGGTGGTAATTTAGTGATTTAATATTAGTAAATTCGGAAATTTTGTATTTGATTTTCTCTTAAAACATCATGACTTAATCGATATATGTAATTTGCGGACGATTGTATATATTCAGATATTTACGTTTTAGAGATAAATTTAAATAGTCTTGCTTTGAAGTGCTTTTTTTGTCATTAAAAACAAAACAAAACAAAACTACAAAGCTTAAAATATTCTAATATGGCAAAATGACATTTTTTTTTTAGGTTGCACTTTGTCCGTGCCGCCCCCATTCATCTGCCTCAGCCTTCGCTCTTGCACGGTTTTAGTGTTTTTCTCCCCCGCCTTCGTCCGGCTAAAATTTCGCAATTTTTTTTATAATAATAATTAGAATTTTCTTTTTAAGTTTTGAAGCTTTTTTCATCTGTTTTTTTATTTTTTTGTGTGGATGTTTGAAATGTTTAAACAACTGCTTTTGTTTTATATGATTTTCCTATATGACGTAACTACTTATTATTATTATTATTATTATTATTATTATTATTATATAACGAGTAAATTAAGAATTTGTCATTTTTTAGAAGGTTATAAGAGTTTTGGTTCTGTTATATTTTATATTTTATATTTAATTTTTTAAAATAAAATTAATATTTGGTTTGATTTACCCTCCATGATCCGATGCTTTATATATGGAATATTTCAAATTAATCTGCTTTTAAACAGTTCAAATTTTAATGAATTTATTTCGATTTAGCCACCACGTAAATCCTCGATAGTAATTATTTTTTACTTTTTTGTACGTCGTTTTCTTTCTATTCGCGTTCGAGAATTAGTGTTCAAATCCTAACAAGTAGTATCAGAGCTAACGGTGGACGATTTGAAACTGTGGTGAAAAATCTAAGTAAAGTATGATTTTTTAATTTCATATCGTATAAGTCAAAAAAAATTAATTCACACAAAAAAGAAGAAGGATAAAACTATGCGACAATACTGTTGTGCGGTGCTGGTGTTGCGCTGTATAAAGCTTCTTGATCAATACGATTTTAGTGTGAAGGTAACGGTGTTTAGGCACAATCGGGAGCGATCAGGTACAATCAAAGTTGATTTGGGCTGCGTGGGACAAAGATTACACATATCTGGTATTGCGACGAATTCAGATTGTGGGAGATTGTCAGACACAAATCTAATGGCGTTGAAGAGTTCGAATTTCATGATTGAAAATTTTAACGGCCACAACGACTTCACCTTATGGCAGCAAAAGGTGAAAAATATTTTGACGTGGGAATGACTGATCAAGGCTCTCAAAATAAAGTCAGAAAAATAAAAAATGATGAAGGATGTAGAGTGGGAAGAGATCGACGCGGGACTTGGCGAATAATACGATCTAGTTGTATCTCGGGAATAGCACTCTTCGAGAAGTCATCAACAAAAGCGATTCGACGAAACTTTGGATTATGTTGGAGAGTAGGTACAAGTCCAAAACATTGACGGCTCGATTGTCTTTAAAAAAATAGTTATATGCATTTCAGATGACAGAGGAAACAAATTTTATAGAGCACTTGGACGAGTTCAACAGGATACTCTGGCGGAATTGAATTCTATCGGCGCAAAGATCGAGGATGAGAATAAAGCAATTCTCCTGTTGCTTTTCTTACTTTTATTATACGAGCATCTGAAAACTACATTGATGTTTGGAAAAGATACCCTCAATTTAGATAAGGTTGTTGCTGCTCTCATATCTCATGAGATGTTGAAGAAGAGAGAGAGTGATAGATCACACGAAGAGGGCATCATGGTTGGATCAGGTAATGAAAAAGTTGGAGGCAGAGGGACAATGAAGTAGGAGGGGTCCAAGAAGAACGATCGTTCCAAGTCAAGAGGTTACAAAAGAAAATGCTACTATTATGACAAAGAAGATCATCTACAGAGAAATTGTCTGAAGTACAAGGCAGACAAGGAAAAAGAACAATCATCTGAGATAACAGTTATAGAGGGCTCTGATTAAGAAGAATCAGAAATGTTTACAGTTACTTCATGTATGGAAAAATTAAATTGGATATTAAATTTTGGATGTTCGTTCCACATGTGTACAGTTAGACAGTATTTTGATACGTATCAGTCATGCGATGGGAGTACTGTCAGGATAACAAACAATGCAGCAAGCAAAGTTATCGGTATAGGGATAATGCGGTTTTACAGGCTTGATAGAACCATCTTGATCTTGACTGGGGTTAGACATGTTCTAAATTTAAAAAAAAATTTGATTTTTTTAGGGATGCTGGATTCGAGAAGTTGCGGGTTCTCATCCAGATGTGGAGTTCTTTGGGTGTCAACGAAAAATAGGGATGTACTATATGGACAGATAATTGACAACCTATACAGGCTCATAGAAAATGTTGTGACAAGTAGAGCTACTGCCAGATATCAAATGAGTAGTATAAGTAGACGACATACACGAAAAAAGTGTAAGGGTGATCAGGGTAAAAAAAAGTTACGGAGAAGCACACGGAATAGGCACAGGGGTACACAGAATTGATAAGATAGTATAAGTGTGCATGTGAGCAAATCAGATGGTGTGCAGGATGCTGGCAAGATGAAAAAGCAACCATTGTTGGATGTTCACAAGAAAGCTCTAGGCAACAAGACTGCTCTAGGCAACAAGACTAATACGACAGACGTGATGGACAGGTGTACACCTCGACAGAAGCGAGTCTCATTTGCTCTTGATTTGGTTAGTGGCGGTGATCTTTTTGGTCGTGTGCACAAAGTGGGAGAGATGGGGTCACGTTCTTTTACAAAGTAGTGAGCTTTGTGGGGCACCCAGGTTGGGGTGCGGGCACCTCGGTATAGAGGTGCGGGCCATGCTGTTTGGGTGTGACAGAACGACAACGACGGTAGAATCGATATCGACACTCTTTATTTTCAAGGTGGTTCATAGAATTCAAGTTAATGTGGAGATTGTTGAGCTATGTGGTTTGTATTTTACTGGGCCTATAATTATTATATTTTTTTAATCTATATGTAATTGAGTTGGGGTGAAATTATAATTCCACTAGAATTCTTTATGTATAGAGTTTATAATAATATGGATTGACTTGAATTCTTTAGTGTTTCCACGTGTGTGCTTATAAATATAATACTAGTGGAGTCTTAGGATTAAGGTCGTGAGTAAAAAAATTGATAGGTTAACTAATAGAAAAAAGGAAGGGTTCTGTACTCTTTCACATTCGACGTTAGTGAAATATTTTCTCTCTTACTCGTGGACGTAGGCTGGTGTGGGCTAAACCATATAAATCATCGGTGTTAAGTATTTTATGTTTTTTATGCGTGGTTTTGTTTTTGTTCGCGTTCAGGTATTCAAATTCTAACAAAACACAGATGTTGGATCGAATTTAAATTGTCATTCTTAAAAAATTAAAAATCAAAAGTAACAAAAAATGGAATTTTTAAATTTATTTTATTAAATTGAATAAGAGAAATGCTCTTAATTGGATGGAAGAAGTGACTTGTAACTCTGGTAATGCTGCCAGAGGATATCAAAGGTCTCGTGGCCAAAGATTTGGCATAAACCTGTTTTGATATACTTTAGTAGGCTGTTTAAGAATACTACTGCTTATAATTTTTAATTTTTTATTATTAATTTTAATTATAAGTTATAAATTTAATTAAACATTCATAATTTCTGTTACAACTTATAATTATTTTTTATTCTATTTAAATTGTAAGATACAATCATTACCAAGCACTTATAACTTTTACTACAAGTTACAGTTTATAAGCTACTAGCAATAGTTTTGCCAAACACCCTTAAGTCTTCTTTGTTATGCGCCTTTCTTTTTTCTTTCTTTTGTCGTTTTTATCTGTTTTTTGTGTAACCCAAAAAAAAAAAGCACCGTTGCGTTTCGTTTGATTTCTTTTCTTTTCTTATTTTAAGTTGACACGGTATTTGGTATTGGCCTTTGGGGGAAAAAATTACCTTATCTTTGTGAAAGTGTTATAGAGTTAATAGACAATTATTTAATTGTGGACAAGTGGTCATGCTTACCTTTCTTCTTGGATTTTATTTAATTTTTAAAATTTTACTTTTATTATTTAATGCTGATTTAACGACCAATTAAAATATGATTTCTCTAATTAGCATCGCGACAATCGAAAACTAACGTCTAGTTTACACCGCTCACTGTAAGGGTGTGCGCGGTTTATCTAATTTTTTTTTGAAGGGTGGGTGTTGTTAACTCACTAATTGCTAAAATTAATAAGTTGAATAAATTTTTTAATAATTTTTATACACGATTTAAGTAATTTAGATGGTTAAAAAATTATAAAAATTATAAATTATTTTATTATAATTAGTTTTCAAAAAAATGTATTTGATTCTATTTTGAAGAATATTTACTTAACATGTTGAGTAAAAGAGTAACTAAGAACAATAATAGTCATTCAATAATAACGTTAATATAGACACTCTATTTTGACCAACTATAATGTAAAGACCCACCGATTATTTATGCCCAATGATAGAGAAATGATTTTAAGAATTGGTATGGGAATGAATCGTTGCGCGAGTCACCCGAAAGTTCCGTTTACACAAACACGTTCGTTTTTAACTTTCTTTCATTGACCTCTTTTTGACACCCTTTTTCACACATTTGAACCCTAGATTTTAGCCATTCAAAGTTTTAAGTGTATTGTTAGTACTTGAAAGTTCATGTTTTCAAGTTCGAGTGGTTTCATTTTTCCGTCGAAACACTCAAAAATAACCTAGAAAAAGTTACAAAAAATATCCTCGTAAGTTTGTAGGGCTAAATCGTCTATTGGGGCTCCTCCCACATGGACCGACTGGCATTTAGGGGCTACCATCCCCATCGATTTTCTCAAACTTGGAACGCATTTTGACTTGTCTCGCATCGAATTCTGATTCCAAAACATTATTTTTCGTAATATATTTCTTGCCTTTCAATTCATTTAGAAAATTCCAAAAGTCAATTCAGAACCTTCAAGTTTTGAGTTATATTCTTAAGTTAGATGGTGCACCCATATCCTCGAAGAACTTAAGCGAATTTCGAGAACACGACTTAGAATTTGCATTCCAATTTGCATAATTTGTGCTTAAGACTTATACTATTCCTTTTTTAGTCTTCTCCTGGGATACTCGCAAGCCAATGAGTTCAAAGGAAGAAGTTGTACAAGTTCGAGCTCAGGTTCATGGTCCTAAGGACACATCGAAGGGCTAACGGGTCAAGGTAAATCTCTTTTCCTTTTCTTTTAGTCTTATTTATTTATTTTAAGCATGTTTTTTTATCAATATTTTAGTATTGTATGAATTTTATCATTTTTTGATGCATGCCCTATAGGAATATTTGCTTAGGTCAAAACCTTAGAAAACTTTTTTTATTCAAAAACTTTAATTTCCCTTTCTTTTTAAACAAGGTTTACCTATTAGCCTACCCATTTTGAGCAGCATCATAACTTGCACCCGAGTGCCACTCTTGTTGAACCTTAGGAAGATACTTGGTTTGATACTAATTTGCTTTGTAGAGATATAAACAAGGATCGAAACCTAAAGATTATAGTCGATCATCCTAAATAGTGCTAAGGATGAGCAGTTATCAATCTCTAGGCTTGTTTCTTAGGTTAGTGCAATTTTCTCCGTTTTGCATGCTTGGGACGACGATATGTCCATGGCCCGATTACTTTTCATAAAGCTTATGTTTTAAAAAAATGTGAGTCTACATAGTTAGTTTGCTTTATATTCATGCATATTTTACATATATAAACCTAATCTTGCGAACCACTAGTGATGAGTAGAGCTTAACCATAAGGTTAGGTAGAGTGGGTGCCTAACCCCTTTTCACTTGGTACCTTAGCCCACCCTATGATGATGAAAGAACTAACCCTATTCCAAAAATAACCAATACATATGTTCTTAGACCTTTAAATTAAATTGTGACTCCAGTTTTGTTTTGGACTTTCATTTCACAACCCAATGACCATATTTCAACTAGAAGGGCTTTTTTGTATAGTGACTTACTCCCCAAAAATTCTAGGAGATAGAGAGGTGGTGGGCCTACAATTGACAACTCCATTGAGGACTAGTTAAAAGAGATAGACTCTAAAGCACCAATGGTTCACATTTTATGACTGCTCATGTTTTTTGGCAATAGGAGCCTCGGCTTATTGGCCTTGAACTTTCTAAGAAGGTAGTCGCCTCTCGAGTCTTATACCATAACGTATATCAAAAGGATGCAGGAGTATGTATATCAAAATAAGCTTCCTATGCATGCCTTGGAATAGGTAACATATGCTAAAACCCTAGTTTAAGAGATGACGAATCGAGACTACCTAGCCAAACTAGTATATGTAGATTAACTATCGAAACAAGGATAAGAACCTTGCTTAGTCATCAACTGGAAGTACGCTTGCATGGTAGCATAAAGTTTAGTGCGTGCAATGTTTTGTTGTGTGTACGTTCGTGTGCTGGCATTAATTAGTTAAGAGTGACGTGGTGATTCGAGATTTTTAAAAAGAACTTTGTTTTAAAACTTCTCAAATTGGGCATGAAGTAAAGTCAAAGCAGTTGAGTTCTCGTGGGTCCGTAATTCGTGCATAATCAGTTAGAGAGGAGTTTTGATGAGGAATCCATCTCGATGGCTCATTGTGGACAATAGAAGATGATGAACATGATGGAAAACATGCCGAAGGCTATGGTTGATGTGCAAATGAAAATGACTCGGGTGGCTAACTGTACTCTTGAATCCCAAAACTCTTATCCTGGTCCTCTAAATGGTGGACTGCCTCCCATACTTCCTAAAGGGGCTAGAATCCTAAAAATTAATGATAATGCATACGAACTGAACCATAAGCATCACGAAACAAATCTGTTCAAAACTTTCTGGACGAGAAAAACCTTAACAAGCTTCAAACTAAAAACTGAAACCCAGTATACCAACAAAGAAAGAACATGGATTATACCTGCAAGATCTCTCTAATTTGATCTCGTTTCAACACTTAAACAGGAATTCTTTGAGATCAAAAAATTGAACCAACAATCTTGTCACAAACTTAGATCTTTTACCGTATTTTCAAACACCGAAACACAAACGGAGTGCGAGCTTTGATCCTTCGTGCTTCGGACCCTAGCCGATTGCCTCCTTTTTCTCTGGTTTTCACTAGTATGTAAAAACATATATATATATATATATATACGATAGGGATCTATGGAGTAAATAAGATTTGAACTTCTAATATAATTAGGAAAACCTAATTCAATCTAGAATTAATTTTCTAAAACATAAATTACAATTCATACCACTAAAGAATCGTAATTGCACTCTTAATCTTATTTTCAAAAATATCTTTTGAGCTCTTTATTATTAAATGCTTATTTATCTCTCCACGTTAAGATTACAGAACCCGTTTGTTAAATTAAATAATTGACAATTACATTTAATCTATCTCTTAAAAAAATTCTTAAGACCTTTCGCTAAACTTATATATTTGATATGTCGAATCATAAAATTGACCTACAGAGTTTGATGTAATCAAAACTTATAAACTTTCTTAAGTGGGTATCATCAATTCCTATCCAAAATGTGAATTTCGTCAATAATTATTAACCACCATATACATGTCGTTATTCAATCCACCGAGCTTATTGACCGTAAAAGATCTCAATCTTTAATGAATCAAAATAGTAACACTAAATATACATGTTTAATAATTATTTTAGGGTTAAGAGTATAGCCACTCATAATAACCATGAGGTATTAATTATTTCATATAGTCATAATAAAAATAATTACTCCAACACGGTCCTATTTAATTCACATAATGTGTACTAATAGAATGAATCAGAACTATACTGCTCCCTATAATTAAGATGGATCTACTAAAATACTGTGTTGCAGTCCTACCGATGGAGTGTCTAATTTAATCTAAGACTGTGAATCAAAAAACATATACTTCACCAGAACCGATAACCTATTTTTCTGTGTGTAAATCCAACACTACATACTACATTATACACTATGTAGAATAAAAGACATATATGCATAATATTAAAAAAAAAAAAAAAGCAACGCAAACAATATTTGCTCATACAAATTCTCACTAAAATAAAAAAAAATAAATTTTATTAATAAATAAAATTAATACCAAAAACCTTACACAAAGAATAGTTTTTAGTACACAACACTAACACTTTTGAAATCAATAGAAAAGAATGTGCAATTCGAATTGAATCATTCCTTGAGCCCAACTTCTTGAAAAAGAGCCGACCTAATTGTTTAGTCTTCTTGAGCCCGAACTTGGAAGGGACTAAGACTAATATCTTTTTAATGTCATTTTTGAAAGATCAAATTTATAATTCTAAAGACAAATAAATCAAAGGTTTGGCCCAAAGATCACGAAATGGGTCCATGAGAATTTTCATGTCTTTCTTTTTACATAAAACAAAAGATATAATTTATGTAAAAAAAAATAGAAAATAGTTGCCAGCCAAACATATGAGTTTTGTGCCCAAACTTGGGCACCAAGATTGATGTATATATATATATATATATATATATATATATATATATCAACTGTTCTAAGTATAATTTAACTAACCTATGGTATACCAAGCTTCTCAAAGATGCCTCTCCAAGTGAAATTTTTCTATAAAAGAGACCTTCACCCTCCCCTCTTCCCCCTTGTTGTTCGGCCATGAAAAGAGGGAGAGAGAGAGAGAGAAAGAGAGAAGAAGAAGAAAAAGAAGAAGAAGAAGAAGAAGAAATAAAATTTATAGCTTTAAGTCTTTCAATTAGCTTCAAGACTCAAAGAAGACAAGTAAGAAATCTTATAAACATAACTCTTCTTTATTCAAAATTGTCTTCTCATCTCATTTTCTTAAAGAACTCAAGCAAGAACACAAAAAGAAACTAGTTGAAATAGGCTAAGATAAGCCTAGAATCCTTAGTTGAGCAAAAGGTTTTTGTTGAGTTTGTGATAATTAGGAAAACCCTCGATGCTGTAAGTTTACAATGTGTTTTGGTTACTTGTTAGGCACCAAGGGCTATGACGTCGAAAGATAGAGCTTTGCCTCATTTGCGAGGAAGTGGGCTGCTTTTCACCTAAACTAGGTGAAAGTGTTTAGCTATTATTTTTTAACAATGATTGCGTGACGTGATACATCTTCTAAAATGTTTCTCTATCCATGTTTTGAATCATGTGTTGTTGGTGAATGATAGCATGAGACTTATTACTTTTGAATGTATTGATAATTCAAATGTGCTATCTATATGTTTAGAAGAAATGATGTTAATGATATATTTATCTTGTAAAATGTTAAGTTATTACGGGTATCCAGCCGGTTTATGGATGCTCGATATGGGTCTTATATACTGTTAAGGAAGGTGCCTGATATGGGTGTTGTTACTGCTAGTGGGAAAGTGCCCTACATGGGTGTGTGTTGGCCTCTAAAGGCACTAGAAGCTGTGACTTGTGGGGGGGATGCTGCCCTATTAGGGTGTGTATTGGCTTACAAAGGCATTGCAAGTTGTGACTCGTGGGGGATGCTGCCCTATAAGAGTATGTGTCGACCTATAAAGGCATTGCGAGCTGTGACTCGTGGGGATGCATATATCACCTGTACTTGAAGAGTGGCCCTCATTCCATCACGTGCATATCCGTATATTGAGAATTGAGGTTATGATACCGTCAGAACTCCCGGTCATAAGGTAAACGACTAATTGGTCACTGGTGAATAGGATTAAATGTTGGGAATGGTTAATTTTATAATGTGTAGTGGCTATTAAGCTTTAATTACACTATTCTGTTGCATATGAGATGTGGCTATTAAACCGTATTATGAGAAATGATTATAATGTGTTGTGGCTATTAAGCCTTATTTTGTAAAATGATTATATCATGTTGAGGTTGTTAAACCATATTATGAGAAATGGTTATAATGTGTTATGGTCGTTGAGCCTTATTGTGAGAAATGATTATAATGTGTTGTGGCTATTAAGCCTTGATTATACCATTTTGAAGTATATAGGATGTAACGGTTAAGTCTTAATTATGCCTTTGTGAAATATGAAAGCTATTTATAACTTATGAGATAAATGTATTTAAATGAATGCGGTATCTTCACATCTTTTGTTAAAGCGTGATGAGTTGTCTTCTAAAGACATTACAATATTCTAAAACTGAGTGCTTCATTTCATCTTATTCATTATAATGCTAAGTGCATTCACTTGTAACTTTTTTGGTTGCAAATAACATGTTCTACTAGAAGTTCGGTCCACCATTGTCAATGTTTTATGCTTGAGCTCGAATCTTAGATGTTGTTTTTTATTTTGATAGAATGCTTTTGTAATTGTAAGACATTCAATGTTGAAGACTATGTAAAGTTTTTGATTTTGAGTTGTGGTATATGTTTATGGGATGGAGCATCCCAATTTTTGATGTATGGGATGAAGTATCCCTTAAACTTATGCTTTTCTAATATTTATGAAATGATGTTTTAAACCAGACTTGTATGGATAATTTTGTTCTTGGTTGTTTCAAGCCTTATCGTTTGTTTTTAGACCATTGGATTGTGGCGAGATCATGCCTTACTACACAGGTAGAGTAACTTACGAGAGCAGGGTGTGACATTTGCCACCTATCAATCAAGAACCTTTAAACTTAAACTTGAACCTAAACCCTATAATGCTTCCCAATAACCAATTATAGCGCATACAGATTATACTAGAAAATTTTAAAAATTGTGCGTTTCTATCTGGATGGCATCCAAACGGTAAAACCTAGTTGTCGTCCGAACGAGAACAAACAAGAACTCGATTTATCCTACAAGGCAAAATAAGAATTATTCCTTCAAGATATCTCTAGTTTGATCTTATTTCAGCGCTTGAACAAGAATCTTTAATATGAATGCATGAATCGAAGATCTTGTCTTCACCTTAGATCTTTTGTCGTATTCTCGTACATCCAATCACAAACAAAGAGTGCTTTGACCTTCATGATTGAAAACCCTGACCTGGCTGCATCTTTTTCTTGATTGTCACAAGAATGTATAAATCCCTTGCTGCCAATGGATTAAACAGTGTATATATAGACTACGACATGGACTTAAGGAATAAATAAAATTTGTACTCCTTATATAATTAGAAAAAACATAATTAACCCAAACTAAATTTCTAATTACATAAATTATAATTCATACCACTAGAGAATTATAATTGTACTTCTGGTCTTATCTCAAATTAATTTCAAGCCCCATGTTATTAAATGCTTATTTATCTCTCCACGTTAAGATTTCAAATACCCGTCAATTAAATTAAATTACTGATAATTTTATTTAGTAGACCTCTTATAATTTTTTTAAGATTTTCTACTTTACTTATTTAATATGTCGAATACAAAATTCATCTGCAAAATTTAGCATAATCAAAACTTATAAGTTTCTTTAAGGAGATATCATCAATCCCTATAATGAAACATTGATTCTGTTAATAATTAATATTCACCATATACGTAATTCTGTTGTCTAATTCACCGAGCTTATTAACCCATAAAAGATCTTACTCTTTTATGAATCAAAATAATAAATACTAAATATACGTATCTATTAATTATTTCGGAATTAAAAATATAACCACTCATAATAATCATGAAGTATTAATTATTTTATATAGTTAGTATAAAAATAATTATCCCAATACGGTCATGTTCAACACACACAAAGTGTACTAACACAGTGAATCAGAACTATACAATTCCTTATAGTCAAGACAGATCTATTAAAATACCGTGCTACAGTTCTATTGATGGTGTGTCCGGTTCCATCTAAAATTGAAAACAAAAGTGTTATATTCCACAAGAACTGATAATTTAACCTTTGATATGTAAACCGAACTCTACATATTAGATCCTCTACTGTGTAAAATAAAAGACACACGTGTAAAACATTAAATACATAATGTAGTGCAAACATAGTTCATACATATTCTCATTAAAATGAAAATAACCAATTTTATTAAAAAATAAAATTAATACCAAAAATCATTACATAAAAACATGGCTTTTAGTATATATCTCTAACAGTATAAGTGAGGATTTACTAGAATAGTTATTCCAAAGGACATTAACTGGGACATCGCTTTGTTGGTTTCTAACATTGGAATCATTCAAGACTTATACTTGGGAAGATATTGTCAATGTATTCATAGCCCAATACACTTACAATATGCAATTTGACATAACGACTTGAGAGTTGGAAACTAATCGACAAGACAGTAAGGAAAGCTTATTTGAGTTCCTGGGAAGATGGAGAGCCAATGCGACCAAGATGACAAATCGACCTTCTGAGAAAGACCAAGTTCAAATGGTAGTGAAGAACCTTCAGCTGTAATTTATGAAACCTCTTATCATTCAAACTCTGCTTACCTCTAAAGAGTTATTTGAGGTGGGTATTCAGGTGGAAGATGCCACACAAACTGGTGAAGTGAGAAGTTAACATGGAAAGACCAAGGAGATTTGGAGGGCCAATACCCAATCAAACAACACTAAAATTGCCAAAGTGAATGCCATAGATACCCCAAGTCTTGCAAAAACTCAAACAATACGTTTGCAAAGAGAGTTCACTAACCTTAGGAGCCTCATACTAACTAATTCTATGAGTAAAAGCAAGACACGTAAAAATCTCTACACCTATATATTCCACATTACTGTGCTTTCCATCAATCCCACAACCACCTTACCAATTACAGCATTCAACTTTGTTATGAGATTCAAGACCTCATTGACACTAAAAAGATTGCACCCTCAGTCGTAACAAAACCAAATTTTAATACCAACCCATTACCTAACCATATTGTACCACCTCCTCCAAATATCGATCTTATCCAAATAGAAACTAATCCCTTTGACCCAAAACTTTTGATCATACCTGTTAGCTATCCAAAATCGACAATAGAGATACATAATGCATTAGGCATATGTTTCTTGCACAGTACATCGAGGAAAAGATCTAGAGAAGAGATGGAAGAAGATATTTACTCTTCTATCAGTGAAGACGAGAAGGTAGAAGATTGTATATGGCAAGAGAAACAAGAGTATTTGGAAGTCTTATGGCACTTTGATGAAATAGATTTAAATGTCATTGAAATTGAGTGGTACGACCCATATATACCAACTAATCATTCTACATGGAAATGAGGATCCAAACCAGTTGACCCACGCAATCCAATCACCAGCCCAACATCCCCTAAAAATCATCCTATCTCGCTTAGCACAAACAACCAGAAGGACCCACCTTCAAACCCTAACCCACTTTATATATAAAATTAGACTTTCAACCCAGCCACGTATTGCCACAAGACTTAAAGGTCGAGTGTGAGCTAACATAATTACTCATCCATATATAATAATAAAATTTAACATAACTAACTAAAACTATAACCTTATCCTAGTATACTTGGGATTTACATATATATCCCACAAAAGATTAACATTTACAAGTAATAAGCCTCCATTATTTACAAGTACATATGTTATTTTACAATGAGTACAAAATGAAAGTACTCTCCAAAACATCTCAAGAAAAAAAAAACTCATAAGACTCTCCATTCATAATGTCTGTATCTGGTGCAAAAAATAGCCTTTGGTACATCACCGTCTCTCACTTTCAACTGATGATACTCAAATTTCAAGTCAATCTTATAAACCTTTGCTCCATGTAGTTGATCAAACAAATCATTAGTCGACGCAAATGATATTTATTATGCATTATTATCGTATTCAAGTGACGATAATAAATACATAGTCTCATTGTACCATCTTTCTTCTTTATAAACTAAGTTCCCAAGTTTATATACTAGGTTAAATAAAACCCCGATCGAGAAGATCTTATAATTGTAACTTCAAGTCTTTTAACCCAGTTGGAGTATTCTATACGGTCCAATAGAAATAGGGGTTGTCCCTGGAAATAACTCAATAATAAATTCCACTTCTCTCTCTGACACAATTCCTAGTGATTCTTCAAAAAACACATCTATACGTTCATTTACCACTTGTATGTCTTCTAGCTTCACTTCAGGTTTTTTAGGGTCAAGCACATGTGCTAGATAACATAGACATCCATTGATAAGTTGTTAGGGTTATATATTAAAAACCATGGCCTTGATTTTAGTATTTTATTTTATTTATTAATAAAATTAATTTTTTTATTTTATGAGAATTTTAATGAGTAATATATGCTTTTTATTATTTATTTAATATTGTGCATGAGTGTCTTTTATTCTACATAGTATTTAATCTGGTATGTAGAGTTCGACTTATTCACAAAAAACTAGATTATCGATTATTGTAGAATATAATTTTTTGGTTCACAGCACAAATAGAATTGGATACATTATTAGTACGACTGTAGCAAAATCTTTTAGTAGATCTGTTTTGATTACAGAAAAGCGTAATTGTCTCGATAATTATTTTGACTCATTATGTTAGTACACTTTGTGTATATTGAACATGACCAAGTTAAGATAATTAATTTTATACTGACTTTATAAATTAATTTATACTCCATAGTTATTATGAGTACTTATGTTCTTAATCTCGAAATAATTATTATTTGTGTATATTTAATATTCATTGTTTTAATTAATTAGAAAGTGTAATCTTTTATGAGTCTATATTCCCGGTGAGTTAGATAACGATATTAATTATATGGTGAATATTAATTATTGATGGAATCCACGTCCCAAATAATTGGGATTGATGATACTCCCTTAAGAAAGTTTATAAGTTTTAACTTAGCAAAACTCTGTAGGTGAATTTTATAATCCGACAGTTAAATAAGTTAAGTGGAAGGTCTTAAAAATTTTTGAAGAAGCTAATTAAATATAATTGTCAGTAATTTAATTAAATCGGCGAATATTTATAATTTTAACGTAATGAGAATAAATAAGTATTCAATAACAAGAACTCAAATATTACGATGTTGAAAATAAGGTTGAGAGTGCAATTATAATTATTTAGGAGAATGAATTATGATTTATATTTTTATGAAATTGCTTCTAAGTTGAGGCAAGATTTCATAATTACATTAGAAGCCTATGTTTTATTTATTCCACGTGTCTTTACTGTAACTTATTTATATGCTATTATAAATCTGACGTTATAGTTCATACTATCCGGTCATTGATTCAATGGCTAACGTTTCCACGCTCTCTAAAAATCATAAGGCTAATTAAGAAAGTTTTGAAGAACATGATAGATCAAAATCTACTCTTTGTTCGTGTTTAGCATTCGGAAATAAAGCAAAAGGCTTGTGTCGGAAGCAGCAACCGAAATCATCCAAATAAATTTTGAAAGTTAGAATCCTAAAACTAACTTTGGGAGTATTATCGAATTTTATTTTGATTGTTCGATATCAAAAATTTTAATCTAGAGCCTGTTTTGGTATTTGTCCGCCCGAATATTTTTTTGACTAAAATTGTAGACACAATCTTAGGATCTTGATAATTTGCCCCAACAATTGGTATCAGAGCCGTCTTTGATTATGTATGATTTTAATCATAAGTTCGGGTAGATTTAGATTGTGCTAACTCGGCTTTACAAGCAATTTAATCCCGGTTTTTAATGGTTATTATTTATTTTGCATGCTTGATTGCATAATTTGAATGATCATTATTAAATTATTATTTTTAAGATATGCAGGCAGCCTCACCCCAGGGATCGACCGCTTCCTTCAATAATCTCTCTATTTACTCATTGACATTAGGGGTATAAGCCTCGCCATTAAAGGCAAGGATTTGGATACCATAGGCATGGGTCCCGTGTTTAAGAACAACTTCGGACTAGGGGAATCAGTTGTACGAATGTGAATGTTTCTCTATTGAAGGGTCTACTCCTTGAATTTTTTATACTGTGAAAGTGCAACTTTTAACTGTTAACCGAATCAAACTAAGGATATAAATATTTTGTTGATAAGGATAAATCAAAGATTTGGTAACCGACAATGGACTAAGTTATGACCAGGTGAAGCCTGCTTTGCAAACATAGAGCACGAGATCACGTTGGAAAATGGAATTTCAAGAACTAACGACGGTGAATATAAATTATACCAAAAAATTGAGAACCTAATTAAAACCCTATAAGGCGGAACATGGATTATACTTTTGAGATCTCTCTAATTTGATCTCGTTTTAGTACACAATTGAAAAACTACTTAATAGATACACACGAATAGGAATTCAATCGCATCTCAAATCTTCTACTGTATTCTTGTATGCTTAATCATGAACAAAGGATGGGCTCTGATTTTTATGATCCTTAATCATTCTGTCTCATATTCCTCTCTTGAGATATCACAAAATATCAAAGCTCAGCTGTTAAAGGTGTTAAGCCGCTGTAAATAGACTGTGGCAGGGATCTAAGGAGTAAATAAAATTTGAACTTATAACGTAATTAGAAAAATCTAATTCAATTCGAATTAAATTCTTAATTTTATAAATTATAATTCATACCACTAGAAAATATAATTGCACTCCCAGACTTTTCTCAAATAATTAATTTTATGTTTTATGTTATTAAATATTTATTTATCTCTCTATGTTAAGATTACAAATATTCATCGATTAAATTCAATTATTGATAATTTTAGTAATTTAATTTAATCGACCGCTTATAATTTCTTTTAGACTTTTCGCTTATGTCGGAAACAAATTCCACCTGTAAGGTTTGTCATAATGAAAACTTATAAAATTCCTCAATTGGGTTTTATTAATCCCTATATCGGAACGCAAATTCTACTAATAATTAATAATCACCATACAAATAATATTGTTACCCAATTTATCGAACTTCTTGACCAACGAAAGATTTTACTCTTTTATGAATTAAAATAACATAAAATATATGTACCTATAAATTATTTCGAGATTAAGAGTAGAAGCATTCATAATAATATTGATATTAATTATTTGATACAGTCAGTATAAAAATAATTACCCTAAGATGGTCCAGTTTAATACACACTAAGTGTACTAGCATAATGAGTTAGAATTATACCATTTCTTCTAGTCAAGAAAAATATACGAAAATATTGTGCTACAATCCTACCTATGGAGTGTAAAATTTTATCTAAGACTATAAATAAAAATTTTATATTCTACAAGAATCGATAATTTGATCTTGTATGTAAGCCAAACTCTACACATCAAATTATCTACTGTGTAGAATAAAAAATAAATATACGTAGCATTAAATAAGTAATACGGTTCAAATCTTGTTCATACATATTCTTATTAAAATAAAAATAACTAATTTTATTAATGAACAAAATAAATTCTAATTAATCTATTACACAAAAGTATACTTCAAATTGATCAGTATATATCCCTAATAGATCAAGTCTTTGCAAATTGAAAGGAAAAAAGTGTAATGATCATAGCAATTAAAAAAAAGAGAGAATGCTCAATACTTAAATTTACTGACAATAATTTTATTTATAACGAGACAAACATGTCTCCCAACTTCTTATAATATTAAAGAATAAAATAAATAAATAAAATAATAAAGAATTCCTAAGCTAAGGTATGGTGAAATAAATGAACTACTGTACTTTCTAAAAAAGAAAAAAAAAATTCATGTCTTCTAGTCTGTAATCTCCTTGGGATCGTTGAAGCCTATACTACACCTCTACAGAGTCTTCTTCAGGATCATCCTCAGGGTTTTCTTTAGGATCCTCCTCAAAATCTTCTTAACGCTCAAGGTCCTCAAAATATAAAAAATAAATAAAAATAACTAAAGAAAATGAATAAAAAACTTATCTTGACCTGTAGACCTCCAACGTACTTGAGGACCACGAACTTGGACTCAAGCTTGATGGATCCTTCCTTTGAATTCCTCAACTCATGAGTGCCTAAAAGAAGACCAAAAAGAAGAATTATAAGTTTTAAGCGGGAATTACGCGAACTTGGTTAAAGACATGAATTCCCAAACTTGAGAATCGATTAAGTTCGTCGAGGCACAATGGTACCTCTTGCTTAACATTTTGAATGGGACCATTTCTAAATGATTTGAAAACTAAGAGGAGTGCCCTTTATATATGTTTCAAAAATCGATACCCTAGGATCATCAATCGATATGGGATAATCTAGAAACTTGACCCACTTAAAACTGATGAAAAAAGATTACGATGAGGCAGAGTTTCCTAAATGGCCGGTCTATCCATGTGGCATAACCCCAATGGCTGGTTCGACCTTGAGGTCTCCCATAGATAAATTTTTGCAACTTTTTTTAGGGTATTTTCAAGTGTTCTGAAGGTAAAATGGGTCCACCCAAGCTTGGAAATAAGGACTTTCAAGTGCAACTAACACACCTAAAAGTTTCAATAGTTAATAACGACGGTTGAAATATGTAAGAATTTGTACGAAAAAGAAGTTAACAAAAAAGTTGAACAACAAAAGATGCGTTTGGCCAAACAAGACTTTTAGGCAACCCGCGCGTCAATTCAATCTCATTGGAGATCGTACATATACTTAAAATCGTATTTTATCATTTAGCACACCTAATTGGTGGGTCTGTGTATTATGGCTAGTCAAAATGGGGTGTCTACATGGAAGATGGAATGGTCACAACCTCCCTTATTTTTTTTTAAAATATTTGTTTTTAAAAGTATAAGCATACTTAATCGTTTGCTTATCATTTACGAATTAGTTAGATATATAGACTTGAGATTAAACAAAAGGTTAGGTTAAGTGGGTGCCTAACACATTTTCACTTGGTATTTTAGCCACCGAACTCGTTCTGTGGTGATGAAAAAACTAATCCTAATTCATAGAGTCAATGCATATATTTTTGGACCTTAAAACTAATTAGCGACTCTATGTTTGCGTTAGACTTTCTTTTGGTATCTTAAAGGACTACCTCTTGGAATTGATGAAGGTCGTTTTGTTATGAATTAATTATTTATTTGCAACGTTATGGTTTGAGCAGTTATATTAGGCAAAAGGGCTTTCCCATAGAGGAATTAAACTTTCCCAAAAAGCATGAAGGGTGCACCTACGAACACATAGCATGCTTAAGCGCGAATTGATGTCACTTTGAAAATACAGTGTTGTATGATCCTCGCAACTGCAACCTTTCAATGCTGTGGTTGCAAACTTGTATGATTTTTAGTAATTAAATCCATGTCTTCCACCTCTCTATTTAATCCAATATGACCTGCTTAGTTAAATTAGCACTTTTTTTTTGCCTAGTAGCCTAGTTGTCCACTTATGCCATGTTTTGAATATTATTTTCTTATCTTTTGAACCTGTTAATACAACTATATTTGTATGTTCATTATTCGATTTTGTTTGTTCTCTTTTCAACTACTATTTTTTGTATTTGCATGTATTTTAGGAATTTAAGAAAAGAGCCAATGGTGATTACTAGAAGCGAATATAAGGGTTGGGTGACAAGTGGTGCTTAATACCTTTCCCACCTTGTTCCTTAGCCACATGAACTATTTTTCTATGGTAACATTTGAATAGTGGTCTTATCTTTATTTTTCTAGATTTTTCTCAAAACTCAAGTGATGACTCCATTTTGAAACATGTGAGCATCCAAATTGTTCATTTGATTTAATTTCTTTTAAATAATCATAAAAATGGCGTTAAATGATCATGCTTTAAAATTTAAAAAGATTACACCTTTTATAAAAGTGTGATAAAAAATAGAAAAAAAATTTGTAATCACACTTTATCAAATAAAGTGAGATTTTATATATTTTTTATCTCATTTATTAAAAAAATATGATAATAAATTAATTTTTTAATCTCACCTTTTTTTATAAATGTGATTAAAAGTTAACTTAAACAAATTAAACTTTTCAATTCCTCTCCCTTGAGGTGGAAATTGAGATTTGAGACATGTTTTGAAGTTATAAACTCAAAAGAAGGGAGTTTTGGGATTTTTCTTACGCGACAGCGTGCTCGAGGGGAGCCCAGTCCACTCGAGCGCTCAACTGGTAGAGAGTTGGGCGCTCGAGCGCCCGATGTCCGCTCGAGAGAATTGATTGCGCAGGGCCAATTTCTTTTTATCATATATCCCTCATTCGGACTCCGAATAGGATTATTTTTATACTCAAATCGAAACTCTAGAAGTCTTCTTTCCAACAAGACTACTCTCATAAGAAAATTCTTTTTGTAAAAAAAGTTATGATTAAAATAGTGAGGGTATGTCAAATTTTCTTAACCATTTTTCACCCGTTTTTAGCCAAATACTTTTAAAAATGATATTTTCATCAATATTGTACCTTATCAAATTTCTTATCTCTTGGGCTATGAATTTACCTACCTCACTACACTTGGGTTGGGATGCTAGTATCATACCGATTGGTGTTTGTTAGAAATAGGCAACCCAAGAGGGGGGAGAATTGGGTTTCTTTGCTAGCAATGGAGATTTAAAAAACTTTTTTGAAAAACTTTTAATATCTTACAGAAACTAGATATGCAATTAA
>JAOTRH010023231.1:0-21866 GCA_034768845.1 Heliamphora exappendiculata | reverse complement strand
ATGTAGGCTAGGATAAAATCGAACCACTATAAATTCCTGGTGTCTGGTTCTTTTTCTCTATCCCTCATCTTTTAATAGTTGCATTGATTATATTCTTTCATACATTTTCTTATTGCAATATTAAAAAAAATTTTGAAAAGGTTTTAAATTCTTTTAAAATAGAAAAGACCCAATTCACTCCCCTCTTGGGTTGCCTAGATCTAACAATATGGATTTTGGAGAAACGATGTAAGGTGATGGGTAGTCAACTAAATAGTTGCCGTGAAGTTACGTCGGCCTAGCTCACTTTAATTCATGCATCCAAGTCTACTTACCTGATAAGGTTTTCAAGTGTATACGAAAGATTTGCTAGTTTACTCTTGCAACCCAATGGGTATCAAGATCGCATGGGAAACGAATAAGATCAAGGTTAGACATTCAGAACAAAATGATTAATGAACGAAATGATCTTGGGTTCTAAAAGAATGAAAAGTTAGTCCAAGGAGAATGAAATGAATTGGGAAAAAACTAAACATAAACACTGGTTATCATCTATGCATAACTTAACAATTAAAACTCGAAAGTAGAAAATTATCCAAGAATGATACTCTACTAAATCAAGAGGATTTGAGTACGAATTGATAGTTATCGTTTCATAATGGATATACAATTCTAGAAGAAATGATATACGAAGAACTTCAATTGTATGCATCCAACTTCGACAATCAGTTCAGTCAATCTAAATCGATTCGAGACTTTTATGTTGAGCCGAGATAGGGAGGGATACAAATGTCCCATCATAAGTCTACACCTAAAATCTCGAACAACATTTGTATAGGAAACGTCGACCTCAATTTTTGGAACAGATATCTCTTCACCCGTCTTTTGCGCACAGATTTCCATCTAATTTGGATGCGATGACATTCTAAATATATATCTTAGACAGTGAATTTTAGTCCTCATAATTTATTGATGAGAATGATAACTAATACAACTTACTCAACAAAGTCTCTATGCAACAGAACTCATGATTTCCCCACAATCCAAGGCCTGAATGTTCACTAAACTTAGGTTTTGATACTAACTTATAATGCCTCAAATTTCGAGAACATTAAGACATGCATATAATAATAGGAATTATGCTAACGAGTTATTTTATAATTAAATCAAAGGTAAATACATCCATAATCGTTTGGTTTACCATGATCGTTATCACGAAAATAAATAATAAATTCTTCCAACATGAGTTCTAAAATTCGGTACAAACAAAATAAGAAAAAAATTAACTATTACAACTTGAAACTGATAGCAAAAGTGATTCAAAGTCGATCGTCTTCATGCAGCCCCAAAATTTTAATTCCTCGGGAATTCCTCTATTTCATCAAAAGTTTTATCTTCACTTGTAGCATCAACACCGTGAGCTGAAACTCAGAAGAAAACTCTAAAAAATCTTACTAAACTAACTCAGACCCAATCTAACCCAATCATCATCCAGGAGCACATTTTCACATAATCACGTATTCGAATAGCAGTTATTAACGTTTATTGAATTCAGTGAATAAGATGATGATGTGATGCATGTGACCAACTCGACACTTAACCACAAGAAACACCGAATGACTCCACGCTAGGAAATCCAAGGAGTAAACTTTATTGGCCATGCAGTACGTGAACCACTACAACTGACCCTTGTTGTGAAGTAATAACTGCATTGCTGGGCTTTATACCATAGCTATTTTATTCAAGTCACAATGGTGTGGGGTTGGGTCAACCTCTGAGTTCCCACCTTAAGAGTTAATGGTTCCCTTGCACAGTGTCAACCCAAAGTTCGGATAACATATTAGGAATTTCAAAGGGACGAGCCCATGGTATCTGTCGAGATTAACCCTAAATATAA
Source organism: Heliamphora exappendiculata (assembly GCA_034768845.1). Lineage (NCBI taxonomy): Eukaryota > Viridiplantae > Streptophyta > Magnoliopsida > Ericales > Sarraceniaceae > Heliamphora > Heliamphora exappendiculata. The sequence continues at coordinate 19,990 of JAOTRH010023231.1, read as the reverse complement.
TCACACCAGGGATGCACTCAAGGTGTTTGCCGGGGATATACTCCAAAAGATTTTCAGACCATGGGACAATTCTAACAACAAATCAAGACTCGAACGAGCAACCAACTCCGGTAAAGACATGCATTTGATGATCGTGGTAAATCTACAATACGTGTAATGCACAAGGTACAATCCATGAATACACAATGCACAGCCCATGTAATGCGTGCTTCCCACCCACAATCTAAAATTTAGCCATCATATTAAGCATGATTTTGCAATTACAACCTTACATACTCGATTTAATTTACAATAATTAAATTACATTAAGCATACCCAATGAACAACTTAGGCAAGTAATGTTTAGTATATTCAACATACTTTTTGGGGCACCTAAACATCATGATGATTTCTGATTTTTGGATACAAACTAGATTAAAAGATTCTCTACAACTCTTATGAAGAACACTTTTTTTAATTTCTTAATAAGTGTGATGGTTTAAATACCACAAGGCTAAAAGTCAAATTTGCCCTGAACCAAATACTAAACATTCTTGAATTTAACTTAGATAAGAAAATCTATTTGGGATATCAACCAAACTCTAAAAATTTGAATTTTTGAATATGTGATAGATCAAGATATTATCTACAGATCTTATGAAGAACACGTAGCCCAGCTCTTAAGAAAATATTTGAGTTTGGGTCCCTACAAGAAAACTTGTCAAATTACTATTTAAAAATTCGAATTTGTGATTTTCGAATTGAAACATAGAGTGTTGAAGATTTATTTGTGGAACCAATTGAGCTCTAAAAATCATGAATTTTTGGGGGGAAATAGATTATAATATCTCCTAACTTTTTCATGAATAATACATTTTTGAATAATCAATAAAAATAGGTGAAATAGCCTTCCCAAAAATGTGACAAAACCTACAAATTTAAAAATAGGTTTAACATATCAAACAATGATAAATCTTTCTCATTTGTTGTGGGTAAATATAAAAATGTGTTAGCTACAACATTGGTGAAGAACATTTCGTGAACAAACTTCTATATTAGGGTTTTGGCCTCTGTAACAAGGGCTTATCAGAAACCATCACAGTTTGGAAGAAAATTAATATCTCAGAAATTATACTTCCAAATCACATCAAACAAATTTTAAATAATAGGTAAGACAAATACCTATCTATGGATATAAAAATTTGATAAAAGGGGGATTTTTCTAGAATTAATTAAAAATATTTAAATTTGGTTTAAAAATCAGCAAATTCTAGCATAGAACCTAAACTTGATTCATCTTGTGTTCAAACATGTTGCATGGCATGGGTTCACATATGGGTTCACATCTAAATCTACAAATCTTAGGATAGAACCTAAACGTAATTCATCTTGTGTTTAAACATGTTGCATGCATGGGTTCACATATTTTTGACATAAATCATGTTAAACACATAATAATCAAACTCAAGCAACTCTATAAAATTAAATACATGGATTCCTCATCACATTTTAAACACAAACTTCAAAACAAAACATAATTGCCCACAATTCTTAGTACTAACCCATTTCTAACCAACTGTTCTTGAGTTCTTGTTTTAGATCCTTAAAGAATGAGTTGAAAGAGTTATGGTTTGAGTTTAGGATAGAAGGCTTAATAGAATTTCTTACAATTAGATGAGTTGATCTCAATGTTTGAAGAACAAAAACTTGGCTTTAGTGCTTTGGATGGACCTTCCCTTTTCTTCTTTTCTCTTCTTTCTTCTCGCAACACTCTCTAATCTCAGATTTTTGGCAAGCCAAGGGGTGGAGGAGGGCTGGATTTTATAGAGGAAAATGGTAGTCGATGCATCATTAAGGTGTAAGGTGGTGCAAGGCATAGGTCCAATGCATGTGCATGCAAAGGGTCTTGATGTGATTATTCAATGACATTGAGTGTGGGTGTGTGCAATAGGTGGTGGCTGGCCATCTGATGAATGGAGCTAAAAATCTGATTTTGTATAAATCTATTTCTATAATAATAGTCCAAGAGAGTTTAATTATACTATATTGCTAAAAAAATGTTTAAAAATTAACTTAATATATAAAAATGGTCAATTTTTCTATAGAATTGTATTAAATTGATAAAACTATGGTTGACACATTATATTCATAATTTAAAAATATTATTACAATATTTAAATACATATACATAAATAAGTCTAAAACAAGCTTTCTAATTAAAAATTAGTGTACATATTTTTTTTAATTAATTAAATTAAGCTATATAAACCTATTATTTTAAATCAAATTAGATTTATAGAATTTTAGTTTTAATAATTAAAATATATTTAAGGCCCTGTTTGGCTAGAAGATTGGATTGGCAAAATGGCTATTTATTGGGTTATTTGACTTATTTTCAAGAATTAGGCTTTGTAGTTCAAATTGGGCTTAAAGAATGAATTGTTTGGTTCAACTAGGATTTTGGGCTAAAATTAGCTTCTTTCTAGATCCATGGAAAAGGGCGAAATGAAAAACTATCCAAAAAAATATGTGAGAACAAATCGAATTTTATTTTATTTATTTATTTATTTATTTTTCTAAGCACATAAACACGTATATTATTATTATGTTAACTTTTTTGTTATTATTATATCATTATTTAGTTATTCATTTACTTATTTATTTGTTTATTTTTATTTTTTTTACGAAAAGCCTGGTCCTCACAGTAGTGCTTTATCATGTCATGTTTACTAAGAATAGCATGAATGCGTTCTTTGGATTCTAAAATTTAAAATATGTCATGCATTCTAAATTATTTCGAAATAGTTGCCTCTTACATTAACATTCCTAGTTATTAGTATTGTTTTGATGATCAAAACCTAAAATGTCCAACCAAAGAATTTTGGGTACATGCGGAGACCTCGTTTGTATCATGATTTCAGGTATCTTTGATGTTTTGAAATGTATCTAATTTTGGTTATCTTTATATGACTGAAATTATTTCTTCTTAGTATTGCAGTTGATTACCCTTTGCATTTTATTCATATGAAATATAACAATTATATAACCCTCATGAGGCATGGAATTAGTTTTATCCTTATGTAAGATCCAAAATTTAGTTGATGGGGTTTCAATACCCTCCATAAAATAGACAATAAAGCATAAGACTAAACATAAAATTAGTCTCATATTGTATAATTTGGAACCCATAGTCCAATATGGCCCTTTCAAATCTCCAATCAAGCATGGCTTTTATGTATCACTTCACAAAAAGAAAAAAATAATTACAAACTAATTTTATTTGACCTTGCATCCATGTTATAAGATCATTAATCACCAATTAATCTGAAAACTTAAGCTGTTAGAGAGATGGTTAATTTTATTATTTATATCCTTAGCACGCCCTCTCACCTGTAGCCTTACTTTCTTTTCATAACTCGGCTAAACACTTTTTAATTATTTGGTAAATGGTGAGATTTGAACACATGATCTATTGTCTGATATCATTTAAGATCGTTAATTATCAACTTATCTAAAAGTTTAAGTTGTTAGAAAGAAGGTTAACTTTATTATTTATATCCTCAACACATATCATCAGCGTGAATAAAAAAATCATAACTAAACAAGTATTTCACAATTTTTAGACATCTGTATTCTTCATAACAATCCTATATCAAGTAATTATATTATTTTCTATATTTTTAAATTACATCCTGTCGCATTTTCAATTTGCATATATGAATCCTAACTTCTTTTTAATCATCTTGGGGTTTTCCTTATTTTATGTCAACTATTTTTCTTCACAAATTGATTCCATCAGTTTCTAGCTTCCAATTCCAACAGGTACTCTAATCTTTTTACATATACTTTTATCTATTCTCCAAGTAAACTGTTCTTCCACTTTTATGTGTTTTTTTATTTGTTAAGTTAATTAATGTCACTCTTATTTATCTATGCTTTCATTTTCTAACCTTTTCTGCCAATTTCACCCTCCCAATGGCTTGTATCATTACTACAATAATGATTAACAATCACACTCATAAAATTAAAACAATCATACTTTCAAAAAAAGTGTGATTAAAATTTTTAAAGTAATAATTTAATCTCAATTTAATAGATAAATGTGATTATATATATATATATATATATATTATCACACTTACAAATAAAATGTGATAGGGCTGCACCAAAAACCCAAAAAATCGATAATTCGATCTGATTTTTATTTGTCACGCTTTAGTTTCGGATTAAGATTTCTAAAAACCGTTTTGAACCGTCCGATTTTCGGTTCTAGTTTAATTTCACGATTTCGAACCGATTCAGACCGGTCTTACTTAATATTAAATTTTTTTAATATATATCGATAATTTAAACCGTTTATTTTATTATTCTTAGTTTATATATTATTACTGTAAAAAATCGAATTGATCAGATATTGTTAACTGTCTTAACAAATTACATTTGTGTTAATAAAAATAATAACAAATTACATTTGTGTTAATAAAAATAAATTGTGATGTCTATTTTATTATTCATTTTATTATCACAATTGTGATTTGTTTTGGTAATTAAAGATATTCGATTAATTTGATTTTTTATGATAATACTATATAAATTAAGAACAATAAAATAAATAGTTTAAATCATCAAATGTATATATTTTGGTTAAAAATGTATTTTGTTGAATTTTAGTTGGAACCGTTAATTGAACCGTATCCAATTCGTTGTCACGGATCGATTCTAGTCTAGTTCCGTTATTTGAACGATTCAGACACGGTTCTAAAAAATCTAAAACCGTTATGAACGGTTCAATTCTTGATTTTTTTAAAAATCGATCTAATTCGGACCATGTGAACCCCTAAAATGCGATATATAATAATATGTTTAATCTTATTTAATTTTATAAATGTGATTAAAAGTAGGAAAAATTACAAGAACACCTCATATACTATTCTCGTATATCACTTAACCTCTTGAATTAAAATTCGTACAAAGTGATCATTTATACTATTTGTTTGTATTACTTTGTCTACTCTGTTAAAAAGTGTTCTTGTAATTTTAATTAATTATTAAAAATTAAAATGATATAAATAAATAGTTAAACAAATTATTTTATACGAATTTTTAATTTAAAAGTTAAGTGATATACAAAGATTACGAATGTTTTCGTAATTTTCCCTTAAAAGTATTGTCGGGAATTTTTTTAAAGTTGTAAACACGATACACTACTCACCTAGTCTCGATCGGCTCTCAGAAGAAACCCCAACACAGCAAGCCGTTCATCTTCCTGCTCTTCCACCATTCGTGCGTCGTTCCTCTTCCACTGCCGCGTGCGCCGTTCATCCGTCTTCCACCGTTGCATCGCCGATGCCACTCGCCTTCCAAGTTATTCCTCTCTCTCTCTCTCTCTCTCTCTCTCTCTCTCTATATATATATATATATATATATATTGCGTTCAAATACAGATGCTCCCGAACGACCTTTCCCATTCGTAAACCAGCGATCTAGAATGCCCAAACTTTTCTCAAATCCTCCTAATTACCTTTGAATTCTTTCGTTCTTCGAATCCAAACCCTCAAATTATTTTAAGCATCGCTGATCGAGAGTGAGTACGATAGCTAATTCATTCACATAATTGCATTGTTGTGGTGTTTAAGTTTCGAATCGAGGTCGAGAATGTTCAGCGGTATGATGGATCCTGAGTTTATCAAACTTCCTCAGGAACACATGAATTGCATGTCGCCTTCTGAGTTGGCCAGAATTCAGTAGCAGGAGAGAGATGTTATATGTTCACATTTTTATGTTGAATCTGAATTTTGTATGCTATATGTTCACATTTTTATGTGGAAAAAGGTAAGAAATAAATGAGATTGAAGTATTTAATTATGAGTTTGCCCAGAAGATCACCATTCATCTGTTGGAATGCTCTGTTTTGTGATTTAGTTTTGTTGAGACTAGAGAGGAAGCATTGGTTGGTTGTCCTAGGAAATTTTGTGCGTAGAATTTAATGGAGGGAAACATTTTTTTCCAATACAAGTTAAAAATTCATTCTTTAGTGATGAGGGAATTTATATGCGAGGAAGCTTTCGTTTGGTAACTTTTGCTCTATCAACCTATATCCCTAATTTTTTGGGTATCTATGGTTGTAGTGAAGGTTGGTGTCCCATTACAACTTATTATCACTAAAGTGCCATTCACTTGACGTGATATACTCTAGGAACTTAGCATCGACATGAACTTGTATGGCTTGGTCTTAGCAGATTATACTTGATGTGATCCAGTAAGTATTACAAAGTTTTCTTTCATAGCAAACCCCATAATGTTGCATATGAGGTGAGAGTAATTATTTCATAATTTGGTTGTTGAAGCTCTCAAGATTGTACAAATTACTACGCACACTGTAACAATACTTTTTGTTCGTCATAATATTGGGTAACTCACTCAGTTCTTTATATTCTTTTGTGCATTTGAACTATTTGACTTATATTTGTTACTTATTCAATTTTAAGTACTATTGGATATTGTTAGTCATTGACCCATCATTGATGACAGTGTTATCTTGATTTATTTCTCTAAATTATTTTGAATGATGAAATAACTGTAAGTCGGGGGCTATTACCAGACTGGCAGACTTCAATATCCAGCTACATAATATGTTTTTCTTCAGTTCAGTGTGTAAGTGTTACTTTGTTTGCTCATGGAACATCCATTTAATTCCCCTAAGTTGTCTTCTAACTTTATTGCTCTAACTTTGTATGAAATCAAGAGAACTGTTTTAGTCTAATAGATGCATTTTAATTGTACGCCATTAAAATATGTGTCTGGTTGACACTAATGTCTTACTTTGGTCATTGTTCATAACTTTGCATGTTTCGGTTGTCGGGCATTGGTAGTGTTACTTGCTTATGCCTTCAACTACTGAATATTACGTAGACATCTCAGCATAGAACTTCTGAACACATAGCATGCTTCATCTTGGTCAATTGTGCCATTCAAGGGTGGGTTTGCTTTGACTGTTATGATGTACTTATAGGGAGCGTTTGTTTGGAGTTGTAAGTTCTTGGTTTCTGAGGTAAGGAATTTAATCTCATCACTTTCATGTGCTCTTATTGTTGCTTAGCTCATAAACTCAATAAACCTTGTTTCAACTATTTGGGTTCAGCTACACCAATCTTATTTTTGTCATTTCTCACTATTTGGTGCCCTACTTACAGCTAATGTCTTTCCTTTTTACTCTAATTCATGCCAATTTTGGTCTTCTTGTTGCCATACCAACACCCTCGCTATGATTTGACTTTTCGTCACTTATGTTGCTCGGCGCTTTAAATTCATGAACTTGGACCTTGCTTCATTTTTAGATTATTTGATAAGAGTGCATGATGTTCTCTTCATTCTCTACCTTGCTGTAAATGATGAGATAAGAAGAATAAGGTGTTTTCTCCAAGTTACTCGGATCCAAATATGGTTTATTTAAATTTTGCTCACATTTATTTGCTTTATTCACGTCACCTAAGGTTCACTGTCGCAATGGTATGGACAAATTGTGTAATTTTACATATGGGTATATTTGTTAGTGTTAAAAAAGGTTGATTAAACTGTGTGTGGCAATAGCTGATCCAAAATAATTATGGTTATAAAAGTGAGCCACAATTAAAACAATCCTCACACGAGTATGTTTTATAATTTGATCATGCACCCTTCTCAATGTCTTGTGAACAATGTATATTAAAGCTTCGCATAAGGAGGTTGAGAAGATGCTACAAGGACAAAGGTGTGTTCTGTTGTACAATATTCCCACTTTTTTTTTTTTCTTTCTATTTTTCTTTTGTATTTCATTCGAAAGACCCATGGCATCAACAGAATGTTGAGGAGAAATTAGGTTCCAATTTTTAGAAGATTTACAAGTCATTTATAGAGATTAGGCTCCATTCTGTGGTGTTGAACCTAGAATTGTACATATCTTATTCTTATACTGCAACTCAACTTTTCTCTTTTCTCTTTTCTCTTTCCAGGAGTAAACCCTAAAAGTTGGACTTGCCCACCATACTTGATTTGTAGGGTCCTCCAGTAGGCTTTATCCTAAAATCCTGAGGTATTAGCTCAACTAATAGAATTTTAAATCAATGCTTAAATAATACTGAAATGGCCTTATACTACAATAAGGTAGGGTGCATTTCTTCTTTAGATCATAGATACTGCAATGGGCTTCATGATTCATCATGATCATATAATGTAAAATCAGTCACCACACAAACAGGAGCTTTTACACTGAGTATATATGTCCAACATTGCTTAAATTTTGCCTTTTGAAAACTGATGGCCCTCAACCTATTACTTGAAACTCAAATCTAGTCTTGACTGAGGTTTTGATATTAGTCTTTAGAGCTTCATTTTGTACAAATATGCATTAAGTGATTGACGACAACCAGTAAAGTTATCATTCAACTTTATGTAAGCAAATGATGAACATCCTACGCAACATTGTTCAGGCTTGTTCAGACTTTTGTATCTCATTTTGCAATTTTGTTTTGTTAGGAAATGATAATATATGGATTTAGTTGTATATATGTGATGGTTTCTAAGTGGTTCTTTTTTATGCATATGGAATTGATAATATAGTTCTATCTTTTGATTGTCATTAATGTTATCAAGCTAGACAGTTGGCATAATAAGGATTAGTTACATTAGGATCATTGAGTTCTCATGTTACCTCACTTGGTTATGGCTCTGTTAAATTCTCCATCTCACCTTAAAATTTTCCATCTGTGTTTAAAACGAAAGTTTCCCGATTTGGGTCGATACATGGACTAGAAAGCTGGTGTAGTTCATTTGCCATGTTGCCTTGCTCCAAATTTTCCATCTGTGCTTAACATCAATGTCTTTTAGAAAAAAGACATTGATGTTTGCAATCTTGAATTGCTCGATTGGAAGGTCAACTTGAATTATTCCAAGTTCATGCTTCTTCATTAGCTTCTTATGTGAACCTAGAATTTTCTAACATATGAAGTGTGACTTTAGATTGGCTTTTTACTTTCCTACAAGAGCTGGTCTCAACTTAAGAAATTGTTATCTAGCTGTTCTAGCTTTTCCATTATAAATTACGTATGGTTGATTCTCTGTTTGTAGAATTTTCTTTTTAGTTTTAGTGAGTTTTATTTGTTTAATAGAAGTTTATAGCGTTATTATAATTTGACTAACTTTAGATATCAAGTTTAAATACACAATTAACATGATGACTTTCTAAAAATATCATGTTATTTGTATGCAGTTCAAATCAACGGAGAATGCATCTCCTATTGTTATGAAGGTTAGTATTGTGGTTCCTTTTTATCTGTCAACATGTATATACAGGAAATGTAATGTCTTAATGATTTTATTTGTTTTAAATAAGAATGTTGTTATCTTTCATAGCATTCTATGAATTCCATAACTTATTGAAACTAATCGGTAGGAATTGATTTTGTTCTAGTTATTAAGGCCAAGCTTCATGTGTTTCCTGGTTTGTCCGGAGTTAGTGGTATCTTCAATAAGAGGTGGGCAATCCATTGAATTTGCTTTGTCTTTTAGTCCGACTTTAAAATAAAGCATAACAAACCACCGAAGTTGCCTTCATTCTAAACAACTGATACTGATTTGATTGCTTACCATCTTTTATATTCTATATCCTTATTTATTTTCTATAACTTATTATTTTTTTGTTCCTGCAAATGCAGTCGTGTGAATTTGTAATGTCTCGATTTCGAGATAATAAAACCCGAATAAAATTTAGAAAAATACTCGAATAAAGGAAACCAATCTCTTTTTCTTTTTGTAAACAACCCCTGAAAACAGTTAATTTATATATCAAAGGACAACCCAAAAACATTTAAGAAATATCCTGTTTTGAAACAATTTTCAACAAAACACCACCCAGCGGAGTCCGCTAGAGCAGACTTCTCATCGCTCGAGCGGTGGGACACTCGAGAATTCACTGTTCAAAGTCTAAAAATTCTTTATAAGTTTTGGAAAATTACCTTTTTCTCATCCATTTGAACATGGTTTTTGATAGGCAAACTTGAGAAATAAAACATACATTTTTAGACCCAAAATAAGTACCTTTCGATCCAAGAACCTAAAATCAAACTTCAATATCGAGATACATCATTTAAAGACATGCATTTTTAGACCCAAAATAACCACCTTTCGATCCAAGAACCTAAAATCAAACTTCAATATCGAGATACATCATTTAAAGAAAATTTTTTTTGACCCATCAAACGAACGAAACGTCCTCGCATGCATGCCTAACATGAATATACAGCCTGAGGGCCTTACAACATGGGTATTCTAACCCAAAATAAGTACTCAAAAAAAAAAAACAAGAATTATATCTTTACAATTTTATTTTTCAAAAATATGCTATCAAAGCAAGTGCAATTCTATTAGTTACTTAAAAGGGTCCAGCGACCATTCTCTTACTCCAAACTCTTCTTTCCGCTATCACCTGAATTGTTGTTAAATAACATGAGTTGAAGTTCATAAGAAAAAAATTAATAATGAACATATGCATGACATATAAAGGTGGTTATGTGGGATGCAACATATAAGTTTATTCAAAATCAAACCATTTTTCCCAAATCAAGTCTCACAGCACGTAACTGAGTTTTCAAACAAAGGTTTTAGTCACACCAACCGTTTTAACCCAAATCCCATCACTTCCCAATTAATCCTAAGTCTTCCAACGAGCAGAGAACCCAATCGACGTTATTGGAAAACTTACAACGAGATAGAAGATTGTAGCGAACAACTACCCGTTGCATCCTTCAAAATAGGGTTGCCTCCTCAAAGTCATTTGAGACAATTCCTCACCAAGAAGACTGTCTCCACTATGTCCGAACTAATGGTGAAAATTGAGCAACATGCAAAGGTTGAGGAAGATATAAGCCAAGCTGAACAAAGTGTAGCATCAGTTAAGCAGCCCGAGCGAAAGGATAAAGGACAAAAAGACCAGAAGACCAAAAAGGAGTCCCAAGAGAAAAAGGAGTCAACAGCCTACCAGGCTCTGCAAATGGTATTCAAAGAGCCCTTGCATAAACTCCTGGACCAGATCAAGGACAAGTCTTACTTCAAGTGGCCACCGAAGTTGATTGGGAACCTGAGCAGACGTGATCAGGAGCGGAAGTGTCACTACCACTGAGATCATGGCCACCTGACTGGAGAATGCCGAACTTTCAAAAAGCACTTGGAGGACTTGGTTCAAGCAGGGCACTTGCTGGAATTCATTGACACCGAGAAGACTGCTTGGAAAGGAAGAAACTAGGTAGAAGACCAGAGGCCCGAACAAAGAGATGCTCTTCTCGGCGTGGTAAAAATGATTCATGGCACTGCAGAGCCTATTACCCGAGCAGTTGTTCGGCACCAGGCCAGGACTATGGCTCACACTATAAAGGTGGATGAGGGTAAACGTCAAAAGACAGAAGAAGATTCTAGCTAAAGCCAGGTGAAAGGGATTAGCTTCTTAGAGGAAGAGCTTAAGGGAATACACCAACCCCACAATGATGCCTTGGTGCTAACACTATGCATTGCCAACTATGATGTAATGCGAGTATTAGTAGACCAGGGGAGTTCAGTGGATATCATGTACTACAGTCTATTTCAGGAATTATGGCTTAAAGACTCAGCACTCAAAAGGTGCATGACTCCATTGATTGGCATTGGCACAGACCTGGTGTTGCCAGTTGGAAGGATAATCGTACCATTAAAAGCAGGGCCCGCGACGATAAATACTGAATTCTTAGTTGTTAATCAACCTTTTACTTATAATGCTATTGTAGGAAGAACGTGGATTCATAGATTAGGAGCAGTACCTTCAACTTACCACCAGTCCCTGAAATTCCAAATGCGTAAGGAAGTAGTTGAAATCAAAGGAGATCAACATACAGCAAGACAGTGCTTCCTCGCAACAATGAAGACCCAAGAACAATATCCAGAGGTGAAGATCATAGAGATGGAGGATGGCCCTACAATCTACGATTACAGCCGAACAGCCGAAGAGAAGGTGGTAGAAGACCTGAAGAAAATCAGTATCTCCCCGGAGGATCCAGATCGGTTCTTCTTGCTCGGAGTGAGCATAACCGAACAAGAAGAAGTCGAACTGATGGAATTTCTAAAAGAAAACAGAGAGGTTTTTGCATGGACGCCTATGAGATGCCAGAAATAAATCCTGGAGTGTTCAGTCATCGATTAAACGTGGATCCCCTAAGGAATTCAGTAATGCAGAAGCCCACAAAGTCTGCACCACATCGTGTAAAAGCAGTGGTAGAAGAGGTTCAACGACTGAAGGAGGCAGAAGCGATCAAAGAGATCCATTACCTAACCTAGTTGGCAAACACCGTAGTGGTCAAGAAGAAGGATGGGAAGTGGTGAGTATGTGTTGACTTCACCGACCTGAACAAGGTTTGCCCAAAAGATTGCTTCCCTCTGCTTCGAATAGATCAGCTCGTCAACTTAACCGCCGGGCATGAGAGAATGAGTTTCCTGGATACATACAGAGGGTACCATCGGATAGCTATGTATCCCCCGGACATGGAAAAGATGGCCTTCATCACTCCTCGGGGTATTTACTGCTATCGAATGATGCCATTTGGACTAAAGAATGCAGGAGCTATTTATCAAAGACTTGCCACCAGGATATTTGGGGACTTGATTGGCAAAACCATGGAGGTCTACATCGACGACACGGTGGTAAAAACCAAGTGTCCGAACAAACACCTGGACGACCTGAGGAAGACCTTTGAAATCCTTAAAGCTTACAAACTAAAGCTAAATGCTTCCAAGTGTGCTTTTGGAGTAAGCTCTGGGAAGTTCATAGTCTTCTTAGTGACTCACAGAGGAATAGAGATTAACCCCAAACAAATCTCGGCCATTCAAAATTTGAAAAGTCCACAGAACCAGAAAGAGGTCCAGAAGTTGACAGGGATAGCCGTAGCACTCAATCGGTTCATTAGCCGAGCATCTGATCGGTGCTATCCATTCTTTAAAGCAATGAAGAGAGCTAACCAGTTCGTTTGGGATGAAGAAAGTGAGGAAGCCCTTACTAGTTGAAATAATATCTTTCTTCTCCACTGTTACTAACAGTGCCGAACAGTGGTGAGACTGTTTCTATACCTCGCAGTATCAGGTTGCGCTGTTAGTACCGTGCTTCTTAAGGTAGAGGACAAGATCCAAATGCCAATCTACTATGTGAGCAAGGTTCTTCTTGATCCAGAAACAAGGTATCTGCCTTTAGAGAAGCTGGCTTTGGCCCTTGTCACCGCATCTCGCAAGCTAGTCCACTACTTTAGAGCTCATCCGATCAAGGTAATCATCGAACACCCTCTTCAGACATTACTTGGAAAAGCTGACTTTTCAGGTAGAGTTGCAAAGTGGGCTATAGAACTAGGGAAGCATGACATCACATTCTACCCAAGGACAGCCATAAAGGGCCAAGTCTTAGCTGACTTCATTACCGAATTCAGCCAAGAAGAGTGTTCGGCTGATATTAGAGGGCAAGCTGCTGCGAAGATAATGTCTTGAAGGGTAGGGATTTGGCCCTTGTAATTCTCTGTGGCCTCGGCCACCCCTTCAGCATAGGCCTTATCGGCCTCCTCCTCAGCCTTGGCCCTCCCAGCTTTGGCTTCTTCAGGTCGAGCCTTTGCCCCTGCCAACTCCTCCTTTTCCCTCAGTTGGCGCTTGACGGGGGTCTTCTCTACCTCCAGTTTGGACATTCTTGCCTGAGCAGTGTCTGCGACCAAGCCCCAATCACGAAACTCGACCTCCATCTTTCTGATGGTCTGGAGGTAGCTGTGGTTCCGCTGACACATGGTAGTCAGCTCCTTCTCCCTCTGCTCCACTCTCTCCAAAACAACTACCGTCCGTTGAAGGCTCTGAAAAGAAAAGAAATGAGAAGAAAGGAGTTATAAAAGAGATAAAGTATAGAAAACGTAAAGTAAAAAAGAAAGGGGAACACAGCTACCTGGATAGCATACCGAATAGCAAACCCGCACAGCTTTTCAAAATCAAATTTTCTGATCTCCTTCATGTCAGATGGGAGGAGAAGAGCCTTGCAAAGCCCAAGAGAAGTGTTCGGGAACCCAACTCGGTCCCCGGTGGTGATCAGACGGTCCCCCTTCTTTAGCTCAGGGGACCATAGCGCTACATCAGTCGGTGGGTAGGCCACCTTTTTTCCTTTGCCTTTTGAAGGGGCCTTCCCTTTGGCGGTGCCGGGCTCTGGTTCCCCAACCTTCTTCAGTCTCTTTAAGGGAGGCTGAGGTTCTGTTGGAGTTTGCCCAAATGTGGGCATTGATAGTTTGGCGGTGAGGTCTAAGGCCTTTTCCTGCCAGATTTCTTTTACTCAAGCAGCAGTAGAAACGGTGATCTTTTTCTTGGAGCCCCTCACCGTAAGGAACTGTGTGAGATCGGCAGCGACTGTCTTTCTCTTGGCCATCTTGGTGATGTGACTGAGCTCGGATGAATTAGCAGAAGAATAAGAAGAAGAGGAAATTGAGATGGTGTAGCCCAGTGAGAATAAGGCTCAAGACGGTGTTGAAGAAGTGGGGGTTGGGCTACTGTGACTTCCCTCTCTACCCTAGTGAACTGCAGGACTACGGCTTCAGGTATATCAGCTGGCTCCAAAGTAGGACTGGCAATCTGAACACTGCCTGTGCTCGGTCTGATGAACCTGCGGTAGGTGGGGATGTATTTCAGCAATATGTGGGCTACTCAGCCCAGACCTCTTTGCTCGGGCAATACCTTGTAAGCCCAAACCTTGGCAAGGTCGTCGAGGTGAACTCCTGGAAGAGGCCCGAGCTCGGCTGTTGACAATCACCTGTACCGAACAAAGATAAAGAAGAGTATAAGAACAAGAAAATGAAGCTAACTTTGTATAAGACATAAAAACAAACACTTGGCGAGTGGAGCTACCAGGGCCGAGACCATCCTTTAGGGGGACGGTGAAGACGTGCTGCACCTCTCCGGGACCGAACTCGAAGTTCTCGATCACATAGACGAAGTCATCGTCCACGTCTTTACCGGAGTCCGGCAGTTCGATCACCATCTTTTCGGCTACCCTCTTAGCCTTGAGGTAATATGATCCAGAGGCATGTTTGACCATGTTGTAGCAGTAAACGATATCCCAGATACCGAGATTGATACCCAGAATACGGTTCAGCTCTACCACCCCCATGACTACTCTAAACACGTTGCATGGGGTTTACTCGGTAATGCTAAAGAACTCGGTAAAGCAACGGGTGAAGAGGGAACCGAACTCCCCTCTCCACTATAACAACCAGTGGGAGGGGGAGCTTTTCCCAATTTCCTTCGCACGAATCTCCAGCATTAGCCAGAGTAAGGCCAACATCGTTCAAAATTTGGTACTGGTGCCGAAAAACCTCCACGGCTGCTGGCATTGATAACAATTTTCTCAGTTTGCCCATTTGATGGAAAAAAATAAAAAGAGAGGGAAAGGAAGGGCAAACTAGCCTCAAAGTAGTGAAAAAGAGCAGCAAAAAGGGAAAAGGGGTGCTTACGAGACTCTGGAAGTGGATCCTAGTCACTGGATTCTAGAAAAATGCTTTGCCGGAGAAGAAGTTCGTGCTCGCCAAAAATCGCAGGGGGAGAGTTTTGGAAAAAGTTTTGAAAACGGTAAAAAAAGAAAAATGGCGTCCAAATGGGTTTTTATACCCATCAATTTTGAAGAGACAAGCGCATTAATGCGTCGTACGCAGTTATTGCATGTGTTGTCCCCTGGAACGACGCGTGCCCCTTCAGAGATCCAATCAGAGCATGCCACGTCTACCAACACGGAGCTCGAGGCAAGCTGTCATTCATGAAGGGATATAAAGGGATCTCAACTCCCGAACTACCACCCGAAGAACAGAGAGGACACCCCCGAACAAAGGAGCGTTTCTTGGGATGACAAACACCAAAAACAGATTCGAATAGATCAACCGAGCAAATTCAGTACAATAAGAAGAACCCACCGAATAGAAAATTAAACCTTGAGCCTTCACTAGGCAGCTAGGTCAAGTGAAAGCCAGAGCTGGGGGGCAGTTGAGGGTGGATAAAACGTCGGGCTCAAAGCTCAGCCTAAAGCCAATAGGATCAATACCTTTCTCTTAAGCCCGAACCACTGGTTGTTCGGCCCACACGTGTTAAACAAATGGTATTAAGCTTAATGAAGGCGTTAACCCTAATAGGGCACGCAACGGTTTATTTATAGAATAACGAGACTACATAATAAGATATGGTGTGTCCAATCACACCGGATAATAATAATAATAAAGCTAATATAATCATAATCAAGCTAACGCTCCCCCTTAAGTTGGCACACATATATCTAATATGCCCAGCTTGTCACATATGTATCGAACCCGAGGACCCGGAACTGATTTAGTTAAAATATTCGCGAATTGCTCTCCAATACGAATGGAGCCAAACACGATCACACCATTCTGATACTCGGGCCGAATGAAATGACAGTCCACCTCGATATGTTTCGTACGCTCGTGAAATACTGGATTTGTAGCAATATACACTGCAGATTTATTATCACATCAAAGTTTTGTTGGACCAGGACAGGGATTCCCCAACTCACTAAGCAACTGACGAAGCCATAAAATCTCAGATGTCGCCAGAGCCATGGCCCGATATTTGGCTTCAGCATTTGACCGAGAAACCATATCCTGCTTCTTACTCTTCCAAGAGATAAGATTGCCACCAATAAATATAGAAAATCCAGAAATGAACCTTCGATCAATGTGGCATCCGGCCCATTCTGCATCAGAATACCCTTTAATCATAGAGTGGCCATGATCACTTAAATGTAGGCCCTTACCAGGGTTACTGTGAAGATATCGTAAAATTCGAACCACGGCATTCCAATGTGGGACCCGAGGCGCAGCCATGAACTGGCTCACCACACTCACAGAAAATGCGATATTTGATCTTGTCATTGTTGTCAGATAGTTCAATTTTTCAACCATTCTTCTATATCGATCAAGATGAGGAAAAACATCACCCTTATCAGGGAGGAGTTTGACACTCAGGGTCCATAGGTGACTCGACCCCTTTTGCTTGCAGAAGTCCCGCATCAGCTAAAATATTCAGCACGTATTTTCGCTGGGAAATAAAGATACCCTTCTTGCTGCGTGCTACCTCAACGCCGAGAAAGTATTTCAATTCCTCCAAATCTTTAGTTTGAAACTGAGGTTTCAGAAATAGTTTCAACTCAAAAATGCTTACCGTATCATCCCATGTGATAACAATATCATCAACGTAGACGATTAATAGAATACAGCCAGTAGTGGAACGCCGATAAAACACATTGTAGTCTTTTCCGGACTGTAGAAGACCAAATTGGCGCATAACCATGCTAAAGCGACCAAGCCATGCCCGTGGAGACTGCTTCAATCCATAAAGAGAGCGATGGAGACGACATACCAGCTAAGACCCCCCATGAGCAACAAAATCGGGAGGTTGCTCCATATAGACTTCCTCTTGCAAATCACCGTGAAGAAAAGTATTCTTTACATCAAGCTGATATAAATGCCAATGGCGAGTGGCAGTAGGAGACATAAATAGGCGAACATAGGCCATCTTGGCAACGGGAGAGAAGGTCTCAAAATAATCAATTCCATACGTCTGAGCATACCCCTTTGCAACAAGACGGGCTTTCAAACGGGCAAGAGAACCATCAGGATGGAGCTTGACTGTAAAGACCCATTTGCAGCCAATAGCCTGTTTACCTTCCGGAAGAGAAACAAGGGACCAAGTCGAGGTGGACTTAAGAGCCTGCATCCCCTCCAACATAGTACCTCGCTAGCCAGGGTCGGCTAGGGCCTCGGTAACGGTACGAGGAACAACGGCTTGATCCAATGTGGCAATACAAGTCTGTACGGAGGCGGAAAGACCCTTGTAGGAGGTGGTGTAGAGAGGATGATTCCTGCAAGTTCGATAAGATTTGCGAGTAACAATAGGAGTGGTATCGTCGGGAGGAAGAGCACTTACCATGGGAAGAGGATCCGCAGACGAGGAGACTGGCTCAGTAGAGGAGAGGTCTAATGAACCTAAAGAAGTGGATGGAGAAGGCGGCGAGGACCCCACAGTAGGAGAAGCACCTGCAAAAGAAGACAAGGGCAAGCAAGACACTAAAAAATCAAGACTGTGAATATCAGAACTCCTAACCCCCGACACAATCGAATTCGACGCAGAAAAGAAAGGAGTATACTCTACAAAGACAACATCCCGGGAGACTAGAAACTTGTATAGAGATAGACAAAAACAGCGGTACCCCTTCTGAGTTTTCGAATAACCAAGAAAAATACATTTGACAGCCCGAGCATCTAACTTCGTCCGCTGGGGATGAGTGTCACGAACATAACAAAGGCACCCAAAAATTCTCAAGGGTAGAGAGAAAAGGCTCTGCCCAGGAGAAGGGACGACCATCGGAATTTGTCCACCAAGTACCTGAGAGGGGAGCCGGTTAATCAAGTAACAAGCAGTTAACACTGCATGCCCCCAGAATGTCTTAGGTACGTGCATCTGAAACAAGAGAGCTCGAGCAGTTTCCATAATATGACGGTTCTTGCGCTTAGTGACACCATTATGTTGTGGGGTAGCTGGGCAAGAAGTCTGATGAATAATGCCATGTGTGGATAGGAAAGTCTTCAGCTGGGTTGAAAGATACTCGCCACCATTATCGCTGCGTAAACATTTAACTTGAACCTTGAACTGGGTTTGCACTTCCATACAAAAAGAGGAGAAAACAGATGTTACTTCAGATTTATGTCGCATAAGATATAAGAAAATCACATGAGAATAATCATCCACAAATATAACGTAATAACAAAATTCAGAAACAGACTCGATTGGATAAGGCCCCCAAACATCTGAATGAACTAAAGAAAAAGGAGCCGAAGCTCGTTTATTGACCCGAGGTAATAAAGGCATACGTAGGTGCTTTACTAACCGACACGACTCATACTCAATATTAGAAATAGAACGAAAATGAGGACAAAGACTATGCAAACTAGATATAGAGGGATGCCCCAAACAAAAATGAGCCTCAAAACTAGGAGAAGAAACTACGGAGCAGGCCGTAGCAATCACCTCCTCCACCAAGTATAGCCCATCAGACACTCGACTTTTACTAATATTCTTCTTCGTCGTAAGATCTTGAAAAACACAACTATCAGGATAAAAAGTCACACAGCAGTTGAGATCATTAGTAAGCTGATTGACTGATAACAAGTTAAATGGATTTTCAGGAGTATGTAAGACATTAGGTAGGGTTAAGGACGGCGTGGGGGTAGCAACTCCACGCCCCTTAACCGGTAAGGAAGATCCGTTAGTCATAAGAACACCACGATATCTAGAAGTCACTTGATAGTCAAATAAGATACCTACAGAACCAGCCATATAATAGGAGGCACCTGAATCAATCACCCAGGCAGATGTAGTCGCCAGACATGCACATCCACCTGCAAAGGTAGTGGCAGTAGGAGCGGGAGGACTAGGGCTAGTAACTCGAGACTGAACATACTACTCATATTCAGCTGGAGTCATCTCTATGAGTTGCTTCTGAGAAGAGGAAGCCGAGTCTACCTGGGGATACTCGGCAGTAGTATTGGCCACGGGGGACGGTCTTCTATGTAGTTTATAACACTGACTACGAATATGGCCCTGAATCCCACAATAGTGGCAAGAACGAGTCTCACGAACCCCCCCGCCTGTTCGACCTCCATCACGGTCCCTACCACGGCCACGACCACAAGTTCCATTGCCTCCCCGAGAAGCAACAAGGGCAGACTGATCATTAGTATCAGAGGAAGGCCGAGTGTCATCACGGCGCATCGAACGACTCACCCGACGAAAAGTCTAGGATAATGTAGGAATCTCGGTCCCAGCAAGAATCTGTGAACGAGCTGTGTCATATTCAGGATCCAAACTTGCCAAGAAGCACACGACGAGGATCTGCATCCGCTGTTCCTGAAACTTACTGATAGAACTGGTGAAT
>JAOTRH010023220.1:0-21868 GCA_034768845.1 Heliamphora exappendiculata | reverse complement strand
AATTCAGCAACAAGTCCTTTAGTGACTTAGTTAAGGATAAGTTTTATTTAAAAATCAATATCATGATTTCTAAATAATGTACCCAAAATACTCTAAATTCTTTCATTAATGGATTTTAAAAATGCATGTATTCAAGCTTTCTAATAAGAATAGTTCCCTCCATCTAACAAAGTGTAGTCTAATAGTTGAGTTTTCTTCTCTTGAAAGTTTCATGATTAAGATTGATTATGACTATTTTTTCAAAAAAAGTTTTATTTTTGAAAAAAATATTTTTAATAAAAAAATTATATCCCTTTTTTAATAAAAAAAATATAATTATTTTTGAAAAAAATAAAACCACTAGGAAATCAATTGAAAAAATTATTTATATATTTTTTAATTAAACTAATTAAAAATTAATTTTTTTTAACGTTTTTAATCAATCTATGTCATGGATTGCGAAAAATAAATAATCAAATATTCAAACTCAACACATGAAATTTCTTACGTGAAAATCCCAACTTGGGTAAAAAATCACGAGACTAATTGTAGTCCAGGTAAATTAAGTACTAGCCAATTAAACAGTTACAAAACACCACTTATAAACTTTGATCGAATTCTCAATTCAAACGCCTCAAGTTATCTTGTCGAATCCACGTGCACTGTTTCTTACTTGATCACCGCAGCAACGAATTCTCGAAACTATCACTTCGGCAGAATTTTCCGTCGAAACTTAGAACAAAATCTATGATTTGTCATAAACAATCTTCGAATATTAAAGTACGACAAATACTTCTGATTAACTTTAGACTCTGAGATATGAAATTCAGAATATCATTTCATACATGGCCTATAGTTCTTTCTGTAGCCCTCAAAACTATGCAATTGGAGTTTTAATCGAATTAAAACTACTTATGGTCCACTCCAGCGCATTTGGGACTACTCGAGCGGTCATGTGTCAAATTATGTTATGCTTGCACGATCTTACTTTATTGGCTTGTACATTCACCTTCTTATATTGCACTTCAGTCTTCCCGCTTGAATAAAATTTTGATTGAAAAACTCTTATTCTTTTTAAGACTCCTAATCCATTTAAAATTTATAAATCGATTAGAAAATTCTAAGAAACCCTAACAAATTAGATCGGCTAGAGTTATCTAATTACAAGAAATCTAAACATATTAAGAGTTTTACACTTATAATACAACCTGGATTGTCATAATAAATATGAAAATTAAATGGGTAAGTTACACTTACATCCATTGTATTTAAGGGTAATAACACTCACATCTCCTATATTTTCTAAAATATCGTTGCACTTTTTTACATTTTTATTTTTGTAATACTTAGATCTATTCATTAATTTATATTAACTAAGCTAATAAGAAAAGTATCTCTGTTGTGTAACAATTGTATACCTATTTTGTTAAAATTCCAAATTACTCTTTAAAAAATTAATTTAGATGAGTATTGAGCCTTATTTCTCATAGCTCAAAGAACTGAGGCAAGTAAAAACACCAAGAAAGAACAGGTTAGCTTTTTAAAATGGTTGTTTGATTAAATGCTTGTTTAATTTCAAATCACATCCAAATAAAAAGGATAAAATATATGATACATTTTAAAAATATAAAGTTTAATCCTTTTTATCCGTCAAAACAATCATGGATGGAAGCAGAAGTCCAAGATGATAACTAAACATCTAATCTAGAAAAGGAAGGAGCAGTGGTTAATCTTAATATGATCACTAATTACATGATAAATTTTACATGCAATAGAGCTATAGGGTGATATTAAGGCTTCACTTGGTAAAAAGATTAGAAAAAAAAAATCTCTTTTTTGACTGAAATGGTAAAAAAGTCAAGAAATTTGGTTTTTTTTTTCTCGAAAAGAAAGCCGAAGAATTGTTTTGTTTTCTTAGCTTTTTTATCTATGTTTTAGGGTTGATATGAAAAGATAAAATTGATTTTTTAAAATATTATACGCCAATTCTAATATTGGTTAGTAAAGGGTTTAGCCTTGCTAAATAAGATTTTTTGTCTTTATTCCAAAAGCTAACAAAAAGTGATTTAAAAATAAAATCAATAAACAATTTTACTATATATATATATATATATATATATATATATATATATATATATATTTCTTCACTCTATATATTTCTTTCTTTATTCGAAAAAAATTGCTTAAATAAAAAAATATGCAATTGTTCCAGATGAGGCCTTATAGGTTCAAAATCAAATCATGAATTACTCCACCTGCATTTGATTTTGCTTGCTTTTTCTATACGATTTTTTGTTTTTTATTTTTAGTGAGTGTTTTTGTTCACTAATCATAATCATAACGATTATACTTTTAAAAATTTCTTTTGAATCAGGAAAATAAAACGAAGCTTAAATATGGTAAATGGTAAAGAAATCCTAAAAAGAAATTAATTTTTTCCATCTTATTGACACTTTTTTTTTGTTTCTTAACATGTAAGGGGTATACAACTGTTACACAACATATATATTTTTTCGTTAGCTCAGTTAACAGAATCTAACAGAAGAATCTAAGTGTTATAAAAATAAAAATGTAAGGAAGTATAGTAATATTTTAGACAATAAAGATGGTGTCAGAGTTATTACTCTTAAATATAAGGGATGTAACTGTAATTTATCCAAATTAAATTCTTACAAAATAATAATCAATTTCCTAACAAAAGTGTATTTAGTATATAATATTTAGTCAAATATTGACAATTAATTATTCCATTTTAGGTTTAAATAATAACATGTTTAAATATTATAAAAATTGGGTTACCTTTTACCCTTAATTTATTGAACAATACATATATATTTTTTAAACTTACTAATTTTTTTCTATTGTTTTTGAAGATATTTTTTTAGTACTTAATGTTTAGTGACATCAAAACAGTTAATTGTTCTCATATAAGTTTAAACGACAATATATTAAAGTATAAAAATAATCTAGTTAAGATACAGTGTCGAATAACCATTTAAACTTATCTTATTTATTATATTTTTAAAATTTTTAATATGCAAATTTAAGCAAAATAACCCCAAAATTAAATTCGACGCGTTAAAAAAAACATAAAATATACTGTTTAAATAAAAAGTTATTAGATTAAACAAAACATGAATAAAGTGTACCAAAAAGATATAAATCTTAACACAGCCACCGGTGCACTTTTATCCCTTTAAAACTCTGTTTTCACTATCTTTTTAAAATTATTATTTAATTATGTATATATTTATTTTTAATTAATATATAATATTTAGTCTAATTAAGTCTATTATTTGTTCAAAATTAAATTAAATAATAACATATTATAATATTATAATATTCGAGTTCAATTTTACCTTTAATCTAATCGAATAATAGATATTCTTTAATTTTTTATTATTATATTTTTGTATCATATTTGAACATATTTATTATTTTTATGTAATAGTTAATATTTAATATTTAATAACATTAAAATTGTTATTTATCTCAATCTATATTCAAATAATAACATATTAAAATATTATAATTATCAAGTCAAATTACATCGATATTATCAACTAACTCCCAAAATAGATTATACAAAAGTCAGAAAAATATAAAAATATACTCTTCTTATGACACTTGCCAACTCCTCCTACCAAAACACAAAGTGATATTTCAACCAATAGTATAAGTATTAGCCTTCTAAATTAAAAATTAAAAATTCAAACTCTACTAAGTATAAAATATAAAGATATATTTATAATTATTTACCAATAAAAAACATATCATCGTACCAAAATCCAGCCTAATTGTTGAGAACTTGAGATCATTGGGTTTCAGTCAGTTACCTCCTCCGTTTCCTGTCTCATCTTCTTCTCCCTATCTTTCTCTTTTTTTTTTTTTTTTGGTCTCTTCCCGTAATACCTAAAGAACTTGTTAAAATGGGACCTAGCGCTGAAATACTCTTTTATCATCTATTATAATTGTCGACCATACCAGTTGGCGGTCTATACCAATCAATATAAATCAATTTATAGTAATATTAATACATTAAATGGTTAGTTTTGTATCGACTACAATATCGGCATGCATAGATTTGTACCAAACGTACCGGACAATACCGGTTTGTACCAACATATATTGGTAAATATCATATACAAATCGATCCATAATTATTTTTAAAAAAAATAAATTTTATTTATTTTATTTGTTTGTAATTTTTTTTTTATTTTTATACTCTAATTCAAGCTTCAAATAACAAAATAAATAAAGAGTTCTAAAATTAATCAATACTAAATCATTATTAAAAGTCTCAAATGCTAAATTTATATATTTTCAGTTAGTTATGTCATATAAATAATGAGACTAAAATTTAGTTTAGACTAATTAATTGAAATATTATATTAGATAAATATTTATATTGTACTAAATTATTTATTATTGAATTATATTTAAAATATATATAATATTCTATAGCAATAAATCTAAAACGGTACATAGTATTTTCCTAATACTAGTACGTATCGTGCCAGTTAAAAAATTGATACACTGTTTGATACGTATTCAGAACTATACTATGTATACATATATATAGAACTCTAATACTAATATTTTTATTTTAAGAGTTTTTTGTGTAAAGTCCATAATTAACATTTCATATAACATGAGGTCTAATAAAAAATACTTTGATTCTTAAAGTTCATTGTGTAAAATTGGACCAACATATCCTTACTACTCTAAGACTCATCATTTCACATCAATACCTTATCTCTCCACCTCTATCTCTAGTGACCTTCGATGACCAGCGATTGAATAATTTTTTACGCACTTAAAAAAATAAATACACATAATTTTAAAATATTTAATATTAGTACTACTATAATTATAAAAAAATTCAAAACTTAGGCCAAGTTGATTATGCAAAATCGCACACATGTTATTGAATGAATTTTAGAAGGTACATAAAATGCTATTAGAAAAAGTACTTTTTGCATTAAATTTTTTTGTGTAGGTGGCTATTGCCGTTTTAAATAGTACCTTTTGCGATGGTAATAATTTGCCATCTCAAAAAATAAAATATTTGAGACGGTTGTCGCCGTCGCAAAATAGAAGTCGCAAAAGATGACCAATTGCGACGGGTTTGTTTCCGTCGAGAAAAAAATTGGTAGTATAATCGGTTATTTTCGACGGTTGTTTTCCGTCGTAAGAAGATGGTAGAAAAGATAAATTATTTGCGACGGTTTGATTACCGATGCAAAAAATAAATATTTTGAGATTATTTTTACCGTCGTCAAAAATTAGATGCAAAAATGACCCATTTGAAACGGTATTTTACCGTTGCAAGTAAATTGACGTTAAAAAATAGTTATTTGAGATGGTTTTCACATGTAAAAAAATTGGTAAAAAATAAACCGATGTATCTGTATAAAACCGATGTATCGGTATATTGTTACGACGGTATGAGTAATGATTATAATTGATTTATTTTATTTTATTTATTTTTAAAAATATTTTTTTATTTTATTAATTAAAATCTTATCTTTTTAATTTCTCTTAGCCAAGAAAAATTAAGAAAATTGAAAATTTTTATAGAAAGATAAAAAACTAAAAAATTAAATTTACCTAAAATAAACTTATAAACAAAATTTATTTATCTTTATTTTGTATTTAGTATTTTTTTATCTTTTGATAAAAAAAAATATTATTTTTAAATTTGTTTCATGAAACGAGTTCAAAATAAGTAAATGAAAAATTATTTTTAAATGTATTTCATAAAATGAGTACAAAATAAATAAATGAAATAAGTTCAAAATAAGTAAATAAAAAATTATTTTTAATCTCAATGTATCTAAATAACTGTGATGGTATGTATTTGTTATTTCAATTTTGTAAAAACTGAGATGTTTTATTAAATTTTTAATCCATTTATCGCAGTTTTCTAAATTTGTTTCATTCGTGAACAACCCTAGCTATCTCTCTCGGTCTTTTCCTGGCAGCAACAATACCTCCAACTGCGTCATCCCAATCGCCGCCGTCTACACTCCGCTTAAGCTCTTCCCTTCCATACCCCTCCTCCCTTACGCCGCCCTCCGCTATCGCAACTGTTGATCTGTCCTTAACCCCTTCTCCTTCGCCGCCAAGATCTGGATCTGCCCCTTTTGCTCCAGCGCAACCACTTCCTACCCCACTATCACTCCATCTCCGACTACAACCTGCCTGCCAAGCTCTTCCCCCAATACACCACCATTAAGTACGAGTCCCCCTCCGAGAAATCCACCGTCCCACCCGTCTTTCTCTTCGTCGTCGACACTTATATGATCAGATGAATCTTCAACAAACCTAGCTCTATCTCTCTCGCTCAACACATCATCGGCCTCTCTGATTGAGCCATCAACGATCTCTCTCATCCTCTGGTTCTCTCTCAGCACAACGGATTTCTCCCTCTACCGCAGAGCCACCATCGAAGTCTCTCTCTCTCTCTCTCTCTCTCCTCTGATTAGGTACCCCTTCCCCTCACATCTGATTTATTCTATTTCTTATATATATATGTGTATGTATGTATGTATGTATGTATGTATGTGTGTATCTGATTTCTTCCATGAATACAAACACAACCCCAAGTAAGGGGATGCCAATAAATATACTTTGTGGTTTATGCAAGCAATATAATTTCCTGACTCTGTGAGTGTGAGAAAAGTTTTAGTTTAGCATTTTATTTGCTTCTAAAAAAGAAGTTATTTATATTAGTAGAGTGTAGAGTACATATCATCCCATAGAATGGAGCTTTGGGTTATTGTCACATAGAAGCACTCCAAAAATTAAATAGATAAAAACAAAATAATAATGAAAAAGAAAAAAATACTGAAATTGTTTTCCTGAACAGTATTGAAGAGGTCGCCTTTAGCTTCAATGGAGGAAAGGATTCAACTGTAAGTTCTCAGATGCGTTTGTCTTAAGTGACCTTTTATGAAAGTGAACCCAATCTTAGATTGGTCATACATGTATCTTCATGTTCTATAAGCTTCAGTGCTTTACTTGCATATAAAATTACACACAAAGATAACTTCAGTATCCACCCCCCTCTCTCTCAAAGTGATCCTTTTTTTTTATTAATTTCTAGAAATTGAAGAGCTGTTTGTGCTCTGTTGAGACCTTGGAAAGTGTTGATCACTTTTTTAGTTGTGTTATCATTGCAGCAACAGAGGGTTTGTTTGTTGGCTGAAGTTGAAAATCTTGCTGCTAATTCCGATGGACACATAGAAAATGCAAGAAATCCATGCCCAGAAATTAAAAGCACTTGAAGCCCAGGTGATATTTTAGCCAAGATGCTGCTATTTCTAGATTTGACGTATCCCACTTCTCATAATTAATGCTAATGAACTTATCGAAAATACAAATCTAATCAACAAAATTTTCGCAATTTTTACACTTCAGATTCAGGATCTCAAGATGAAACAAGAGAACCGGGTTCAACTTTTAAAGAAAAAACAGAAGTGACAAGCAACAAAAAAGATTGCAAGAAGAAATACAATTCATCAAGGCACAAAAGGTTGGATTATGTTTTGCTTTTATGACCTTCCTATCTTTATCTCATTTTTAGTGTATACAGCTATTTTATTTTTATTTCATTTTTTTAGGATGTAAGTTCAACTACAACAAAAGATAAAACAAGAGGCAGAACAATTTTGACAATGGAAGGCCTCACAAGAGAAAGAACTGCTGCAGGTACATTTGTTTGTTTATTTATTTTTATATTTTGCATTATCATGTTTGTGGTGGCTTAAGAACATTGATTTCTCTTTGAAGTGCCCAAGTACAATGACTATTGCCAAGTCTTAGCTATCTTGATAGTCATGGCTCTTTGCTATTATTTTTCCAAGATGTGTTTTTGACCTTATACGTGTAATGCAAGTGTCGATTTCAATTAATCATTGCTGGTGTTGAAGTGTTTTTACCTTATACATTCGATTTTTTGCTTTACTGTGACTTGTGACAAAAATATTTTTCTTTGACCTTTTCCACAAGGTATGGGAAATTGTAGATTCAAAACAGCAAGGCTTTCTTGGTTTTAAAGAGATTATTGCGGCAATGCAAGTTCAAGTTTATTTGTATCGTTTTTCTTTGTTTTTTTTTTCTTTCATTTTTAACCTTTTGATGCATGTCTGTAGTGTGAATTTAATATTTTAAGAGCTCAACTCTCTTTTCTTGTAAATTTGCAATTAGAATCTTTGGCACAAGACGGGAATGTGCTCACTAATCATATGTTAAATGGCGAAAGTAAGTATTGTAAGTCAGCTATTGAATATGCTAACTAACATATGATTCATGATTCTCTCCATATCACAGCTTGTTACAATCAACTTTGTATTTTTATCTAAATGGTCTTGGGTGTGTGGATTGTCATATCCGTATTTCACCTAAAGCTTTTCTTTCCTTTATATGTTCACTTGATGTCCCAATCTTTCTTTTGTGGGTTCAGTTAATGTCCTAATGGTAGGAGTTTGGCTTATGCTTGTTGACATTGGAGGTTTTCAAAATATAAAACAAGGAGGGCAAAGTGGTTTGAAAGCAAAAATGCTATAAGCTGTGCAAAAACCTTTTCCAGCTAATTTTTCTTACATCTTCCCATTGTAGACTAGTTTTGATAGTGGGAGGTTAGAATATTGGATAATGCATTGTAATATAGACAATAGGAATGTGAGAGACATTAATAGATTAGGAATGTGAGAAATTTAGGATATGTGGTGTGATAGCTGTATCACTCTTGTCTTGTATATATATATATATAAAAGGTTGTTTGGGCCAATTTGTACAATGTTAATATTTGAATAATGTGATGATAAACAGTAAAAATAATTTGTCTTTTTTGACAAGGTAAAAGACACGTACATGCCTTTTTTTAGTTACTATTCTTTACTTCTTTACTTTCAGTATGTTTGTTTTTATTATAATTTCTATAATTACATATAGAATGTTGCAAATGAAATTTATGAAAAAGTGCTACATGAATAAAGTGACATTTTTTTATTTTGTAACATGTTACTCGGTGGAAGATGGCGTCGTTCGTTTGAAGTAATCAAGTTATTTTACTGAGTGGCGTAGTGATAAGTTTGTAATTGATTTAACATTTGTAATGTTTTTAATTTTTTCGGTGTTAACGGATAATATTTATGATTTTATATTCTTGATGAATGCGATTGAGTGTAATTTATTTGTCGGGTGTTATTTATTAATTATATAGGTTTTACATTATTTAAATGTAATTTTTAATATTTTATTGTAATTTAATAAATTCAGATGTTTGGATATTTTTGTTTCAGACAGAAAATTTAAAACATCAATTATTTATTAATTTTAAATAGTTATTTATGATTTTTTTGTCGCAAATAACTATTTTTTTTTAAATTTTAAAAAAGTATTTGAGACGGCAAAGTGGCCGGCAGAAAAACTATTTAAGACGCAAAAACTATTTAAGATGGCAGTTTACCGATACGAAAAGTGTTATTTTTGCAACGGAATTAGTAGCCGCCGCAAAAGAATTCAATTTTTTTAATGTTTTTGCGATGTTTTTTTAACCGTCTCAAAAAGTAAATTTACTGTAATTTTTGATGCAAATAGGTTTTTGCTACCCCAGTATTACTTCCCCATTTGTTGAGGCAAATGCTTTTTTGCGACGGTTAATGAACCTTTTGCAACGGAATATTCTCGACGCAAAAGTCTCTTTTTTTAGTAGTCCTGTTCAGCTTGTCTTGATACTCCACCACCTGCTACATCGTGTAACGTGACAAGTAATCTCCTTCAAATGGGGTTGTTCCATGAGAGCTCTCCGCATGGGTCTGTTCTCTCATTTGGTTGATGCTAGACCCACCAACGTAGATTTCAGATGACACAAGATGTCTTCTTTGATAGTGAGTTGCATGTGATGCCTTTGCGTGTGGTGCGTGTTGATTTCTTAGCTCTTCATGGATGTGGTTTCCTTGGCTAGCCATGGAGGCGTTCTTAGTAATTTCTACAAACGGCGCCAAATTGTAGAGGAAAATGATTGGAATCTACTGTTCTTGTTCAAGTTGGCTGAACAGCTTAGGGTGGATGCTACGTGTGCCTGCACAAGAAAATGGTGAGATGTTCGTCGGTGGCTTTATACCGATGGACCTTCCGACGATCAAGTCAGGCAAAGATTTAGCGAGAGAGAGAAGAACTTGATAGAGTAATTTGGCAGAGTTTTCTCTAGTAAAAAGAGAGTATACCTTTGCCTTCGAGGATGTTTGCTATTTATAGGAAGAAATATATCTCCAACCCGAGCAGGTCAGGTTGTATTCTATCTTTCTGATTAATGTATAATTGTCGATATGATGGTGACTTATCATTGCTATTATTATATTTTTCTGTAAGTTCCTTTTATCGTGTCAAGCTATTCATTAGTATTCAGTCTTAGTTTGGACAAAATCAAAACTACATAGATGCCATATCAAGATTGTTCTATCTTGATATATATATTACTTATTTGGATTTTAATTTTTTTGTCTTTGTAGTTTTTAACTAAATTATCTTTATACATTTTTTTAAAAATATTACAACTTTTATTATATCCATCTATTTCTAATAAAAAAATATATTTCTAGAACTTCTACATTGAGATCTATCAACAAGATTTATCTTAAATATGAAATTATGTAAAATAAAATAATAAGATTTTTATAACAATATTTATTCATTCTAAATAACTTTAAACCATTTAAATTCACTTTCAGTCATGACTTATTGCCTTAATACTTATTTGACTTAAATTCACTTAAAATCAAATAAATTATTAGCCCTTAAACTACATTAAAATTACATCAAACAGACTTCTTAGTGCTAGGGTTTATTATTCAATATTGAATACCAAACCATAGTATGAATTGGGCTGGATAAATTTCAGCTCATTTGTGTTGTTGCCAAATTAGAGATTGCCACTTCAATACAAGTTTGCTCAAAAATAAAAGAAGGCTAAGGTTCCGTTTGGTTCCGTTTTCGAAACTCAATTTTCGGAGCAATTTGAATTCAAAATTTAAAAACATGCATTTGGTAGATTTTTTCAGAAAAAATTCTCAAAAATTCAAGTGCAAATAGTTAAAAAAAGGGGCTGAAACTGAGAATTACAAAAACATGTTTTTAGAATTTTCGAGCTCGCCTCCCATGCTAGGGTTTTAAGTTTCGCCGCTGTCGCTGTCGCCGTCGTCATTGAGTCTCGCCGCCGTCGCCGTCGTCGTGGATCACGCGTTGGGCCTGGATCGCTCGTCGTCGGCGTCGTCTTGTGGCCGTCGGCATCATTTTGTTACCGTTGGCGTTCTGTCAGCTCACATCACAAATCATCATCTCCGTCGAGCATCTACCATCGTCGTCGGCATGTCGTCGTCATTATCGAGCTATCGTCGTGGCCGAGCTTTTGTCGTGGCCGAGAAGCCTATTGATACTCGCCGCCGTCGTCGCAAGGCATTTTTTTGACAAAATCAAACACAGATCGTCGTTGTCGTCGGCATCGGTGTCGCGAATAAGTTTTCTGATACTCGCTAGCGACGGCGCGAGCTCTGATTCCTCTCAAGGGGGTCGCCGGTGTTAGGATTAGAGTTAGAGTTAGAGTTAGGGTTTCTAAAAGTAGTACACCAAATACAATTTTTTTTTCAAAATATTAGAAAACAACTTTTAAATTCATTTTTCAAAAATAATTTTTAAATTACAATTTTAAAAAACACAACCAAATGGACCATAAGCCTATGAATTTTCCTAGAATTAAAGACGAGTCGAGCCGAACAAAAGATTGTTTATTTTGATTGAAAATTTCGACTTACAATATATTTGAACTAATTTTTTCTTAAGCTCATAAGTCATTAAAAGTTTCAATTAAGTTGTTAACAAATTAAGCATAAAATAGTGCGAAGACTCTTCAAATGATATCATGCAAAATTTATAAAAATTGCAAAAAATTCCTTAGTAACCTAATGGTATCGCACCAACTTCTCAGAGAGAAAGTTATCATTTTGAACCTCATTGTAGAGGTGATCCTTGTTCTCTTGTTATTAGATAAATGATAATTTAGGTTCTACCTATGGCCACACAAAAGAAAAGTTTGTGAGCTTGCTACTTGGGTCTTGATAAGCAATCTTGACTTATTAAGTTTTTAGCTAAAACTACTAAAAAGTTAAAAGTTGCCTATTTAACAAAAAAAAACTTAAAAAATTAAAAAATTAAATCAAAATACTCTTAAAATATTTTATTTAAACTCATACAATTTTTAAAATATAATAATACTCCTTATTCATAATTTATTTACTACCACTACTAACTGTATACAATTGTTAACACCAAATATATATAAAGATAAAAATTTTTACTTTGAACAAAAAATAAAAAGCTAATTTTTTTATCCAAATAACAAACTTTAAAAAAATTAAGTTAAAACTCAAATTACCAAACAATTTATTTTAAACCCAAATTAGCTTTTTAACTGAAAAAAAAATATAATTTTTAAACTAGTTGTCAATTGAACCCTTAGTAAACTACATTTTTCAACAATTTTAGGAAGTAAAATACTTAGGAACACAAAAATCACAAAAACTAAATTTTAGGCGTATGTCTGCATTAGAAATCAAGTGTTGCGAACTCCAATGCAAATGAATGATCAATATTTAATTTTTTGGGTTGGTTTGTAATTGAACTCTGTGTATGTAATGTATCTGTTTTAATAATACTAATAATACCTATTCCACTACACATTGGATCTGAATTTAGTCATTTAAATACAAGCAGAAGTCCTAGAGCCAGTGAACTTTCAAACCCTCTGTGCCAATCATTCTTCAAGATTTTGTTTCGAGTGCCCGGAATTCCACAATCAAATTACACAAACTCCAATAACAAACATAAAAATACAATTAGGAACTAAAACTAGTAACTTCATGAACATTTAGGTTCAATTGAAAGGGTGACTCCTAAAACTACAAATCTTACATAGGTCCAAACTATAAATCTTACATAGATCCTAGAGAGGATTGTAGTTTGAATATATATTTGTTACGATCTTGTCTCAGATCAATTAAAATAAAAGACTTTTACATGCGTATAATATAAGCCACTTGAGCACCCTTCTCTACTAAGCAGTGAATTCTATCCAATGATGTATCATTGCAACAATATTCCTAAAAATGAATGAATACAATACGTTTTAAATGACGAAGAATAACAGCTATGGAAGTTTTGAGTGGCAAAATCATAGGGCCAGAAAGCCCTTTTCATACCGAGACAGTGAACAAATAAAGCTTTAGTACAAAGGCCAGAGCCAGCTGCAACAGAAAGATCCCGGTCACAATCAAGAACCACCTTTCACCGGCAGACCTGATGTGGTTTCGGAGATTGAGAGCAACAAAGGTCGCCGACATGAACCCGGCTACACCGGCAACTACCCATCTGAATGGTTCCAAGGGAACAACAGAGAGGCACTGCAACAAAAGTCGAAGAAAGAATTTTCAGTAAGCAACCAAATCCATACCTCAGAGACTTATGATGAAAGTTTTATGAGAACCCATTCATATGTGTTTACCCCTGAAAAAAGAAAAACCCCACCATAAAGCATCAATTTTTTCATCTGAGCCACCAATCAAGAGGTCCACAAGGTTAGGGTTTAAGAGGTCTCAAGTTCGAGACATGCTGATGCCCCTTCGTGCTATGAAGATCAGGCTGGCCCAGCTCTACTCTACTTTGCCGTCGGTGGAGCTAAAGTTAAGCTATGGCTCGCCCCGTTCTAGTAGTTCTCCTCTCCAATACTGGATCCTTAACGGATTGGAGTGCCTATGGTCACACTCACGACAGATCGCTATCATCTGTCATCCCCTCCCGATCCTTTGTTATCTAGCCAAAAAAAAAAAGACCAACACAGTTGATTTGATGGACCTCCCCGCCAATCCAACCCCCTTTTTTAAGATAACATTACCTCAGACTGGAAAAATCGAATGCTCCTAAGTGGATAATCCAACGCACTGGAATGTGTATAGATGCCTAATTTCATACCATCATGTCTCTTAGTTAAATGCAGCTTAAAGTACTTGGATTTTAGGATATCACTTGAATAATATAAGCCAGGATTTACCAATAAGCATGAAAATGGCAAGTTCTCGAAGGAGCAAAAGAGCAAAAAACTGAGAGAGATGAACCTTACCAAAGCAGGAATGAAGACAAACAGAGAGTAGCCATAGAGGCAGAACAGCTGAACGAGGCCAGAAGGGGCAGAGAAGTATTTGAGGACTATATACAAGCAAAGCGGAATAACAGTGACAAAACCATAGAACAAACCAGCAGACCAAGTAACCACATTTATGTCATAGCTCCATTCCTTCTTCTGTATCTTGTGTGCCACATAGGTAACAAATGTGCCAATGGAAGCTGCCACAAATATTAAGGTTGTGCAGATCCAGAAAGGTCCATACCTAATCAGAAAGCCGCAAGAATTTCAGATAAGATGGAGCTATCAAAATAATAAAATATAACCATGAATACTAACATAATAGGCTGGCTTGTTGAAGCTAGCAATGAAATATTTCAGAATGCCAAAGAAAAGAAGAAGAACAGAAGAAAATAAAAGCTAAAATTCGTAGAGAGTTACTACCTATCAATAAACTTTGAAAAAAAAAAGTCAACAAAGCTATTAAATATGTAGGGAAAATCCATTCCTCCTTGTACAAGATAGAAGTAGTTTTCCATATTTTTTAAACCTCAAACAGAAATTACCGAGATCCAAAACGAGAGATAGATTGTTTTTCATATGAAGATTTTGACCAGGACAAAAAAAGAGGTAATTCTATTCAAACAAACTCAATAGACAAATAAAACCTGAACCAACTGATATCGGATCGCATAGAACGAGACAGAATCTCAACTGATGCTAAATGACTTGGTACCGTGTAAATATGTCCTGAGAGATCAATTCATCACTTCTGGCAGACACACACAGACAGTTCAACCAAAATGACTCAAAGCTCAGGTCTCTAAATCTACACAATACATTTTCCTTGAGGTTTGATTGCTTAATTACAAAACAAACAACACCAACACCTCAAGTAGTCTTGGTATTTCACACCTTGAGGAGCTCTTTCTCCCGCGTTCGCCATCTCTTATATCTTCTTAGTTCTTCATTTGCATCAATGAGGCCCATAAAAACTAGGCTTTCTTCAAATTCACAAGATAGCCATGTATTTTTAATTTCTCATATTCATCCTTGTTAATATGTATATTATAATCAGACTAGTCATAAATTTTATTTTTTCCTTTTCCAGTTTTACGTTTATTAGAAATAATCAAGAAAAATCATTTTAGACTTGTGTTACATTGACTCTGCTAATTCTCCCTCGTACCCGCATCCACTAGATCTATGTTACATGGATTGAGGTACGGGCATCAGATGTCGGGTACATGTGCAGGTGTCAGGTGTGGATGCATTATAGGGGTGGAACACATCAAAGTTCAAATCCAAATCTTCAATTCAGGGATGCGCGAACTCACCAAAAAGGAATCAGATGTTTTACACTTTGATATGTTTTGTTTAATGATATTTTACGTAACTAAAGTGTCAAAGAGGCACTATACGCATTTTATAACAAAACATGCAAGCAAGTATATATAACATGACAATACAAAACAAAATTATACATACAAGTACACAATATATCCCACTCGTCTAAGCGCCAAGTGTTGGGCACGAGTACTTGATTTGTTTTGAAAGCCCGTGCAAAGAAGAAGAAGAAGAAATTTGTCTAAGTGCCAAGTGTTGAACACAAGTACTTGATTTGTTTTGAAAGCCCGTGCAAAGAAGAAGATTTTCTTGTCACATGGATTAGTAGCAGGATAAACAGTTCAGTTTGGAGCTTTGGCTTGGTTTTGAGGTGAATCCAAAACTAAATCAATGCCTACAATTCTTGCAGTTTAGGGACCAAACCGAATTGTGAGGAATGTGGAACCAAACCAGACCAAACCTATAACTATCAGTTCAGCCCCGATTTGGAACCACACTTCTACTGGTCAAAAGATGCACATTCGGTTTG
Source organism: Heliamphora exappendiculata (assembly GCA_034768845.1). Lineage (NCBI taxonomy): Eukaryota > Viridiplantae > Streptophyta > Magnoliopsida > Ericales > Sarraceniaceae > Heliamphora > Heliamphora exappendiculata. Next base: position 5,831 of record JAOTRH010023220.1, on the reverse strand, counting down.
GGGCCATTTCCAATGGTAAAGAACATGTTGCACATGTACATGATTATACACAGATTTCCACAATCAATAACAAGAATCTAACCAGTATGCACACAGACATAAATAGATATGCGGAAATTATGGAAAAACTGCTTACAATCAACAATGAAATTAACCCCAAAAATGAAATTGAAACATGCATAGGCATAGAATGAAAAGAAGGCCTGCGTGTGTGTGCTTACTGCTCTCAAAAGTAAAAAAATGATGAAGTTATTGGATTTAAAAAGGCAAAGAAAAAACAGAAAGAGAAGATTTGGGAGTTACATGGTTGATCCTAAAACATATACAGCCACATGAAATCATATGAGGTGAATGCCCAGTATTATAATCTTAAAGCGGCTCAATTTGCCTCCGAACCTGAACCACGAGAGATAAAACTTGGGACCTGAATGGTAGCCAATGGTTCACCAATTTTATAAACCAGGACCAAACCGGTCTATCACATAATCAGAACAAACCGCTCGGATCAGACCAGTTTGGACTGGTAAAACCCCTTTTTAAACAGCCTTAAGGATTAGAGATTGAAATACACTTTGCTCCCTAAAACCCATTTAATTTCAAGTACATTCTTAAATTATTATATCATCTATTGTCAAGGTATTCTACAAATGCGTGAACGCACGCACGCACCAGATACTGTACCCATGTGCATGTAGCATAAGATGAGAGATGAAGATCGCTTTTTCCCCACAAATTCCATTCAATTTCAATCACATTTTAAAATAATTATTACACCTAATATGTAGTATTTATAAAATGTTTAGAGATCATATAGTATGTAGTATATTTAAACATCCCTAGAGTGTATGCAAATCAATACCCAACTTTTGAGTACATAACTTCATATCCCAAGGATTGAGGATAATGATTTAGAGAGGTCCAAGACCTGAATACACCCACACCCACACCCACACCCACACCCAATATTCATACTTGAACTCATTTCATCATAGTAATAAATAAATGATATATGTAACCAATCCATATATGGAAACAAGTCCCGTGTTTGGATTTAAGTTGCAAGAATCACCAACTGATGAGAATATGATTCCACCCCGAAATTGCAATTTCACAGTTCAGAAACTAATTATAGGTATACTTGGGGCTCACAGTAGAAATGCAATCCGCAATCAATGAAAAAACTGACTTTTTGTGTTAAAACAGTGTTCCCATCGAGATAAAATCATGCTTCCAACTAGGATGGAAGTGCTCAAACATATGAACATGTGAAAGGCAAAGAAACAAACGAAAACCTGTAGCAACCAATCAAATTATAGAAATCTACAAATTTGATAGGAGTAAAAGATCAAATTTCAGAAAAAAATTAAGTTATATTTACTAAAAATACAAAGAAAAACTTGCAGCTGACACTTGTATTAAATCTAATATTCATTTGTATTTTAGCATATACATGACTATGCAAAAAAATTCTTTACAATATATTTATATAGTCATATTTTTTTTCTAGGTAATAGATGAAATAAAGACTATAAAGTACGTAAATCCTCCCCTAGGCACTCCCAACCTCATACTCTTCTATGTGCCCTCACTCCTATGGCCTCAAAGCCCACTCCCATTCTCGCTTTGTAGTTTCTCATAAAATGTTAAAACTAAAAACTTTTTGCATTTCCTAAATTCTTTTCACATAAAACTAATAAATAAAATCAATCCAATTTCTTTGAATGAACATTTTTTTAGCAAAAAAATTGTCTGCAATTTTTTATTATATAGGAACCTCTAAACTACACTGCATATTTAGTTGTCCAACTATCGGTTTACCAATGTAGTTGTCTTCAAAAAGGTAGATGTTCAAATTCATCCTCCACGTTACGCAAACTAAAAATTTGAAACTTTCGAGAAATGGGATGCATATTCGTTTTTGGCCGGATGTCTACTGTGGCAGTGCTTGTCTTAGCAGGAATATCATTGCCCATGAACGAGGATGCGATTATTGCGGATTATGCTTTGAAGAACGCTAGATCTTTTTTTTGTGGGGCATTGGGCTGCGAAAGAATGTGCAAGATTGATAACTTGATCAACTTCTGGCGGGGTGCCATCCATGACCATAGGATTGTGGAAGGAGTGAACCTTATTAAATTGCAAGAGAACCATAGTGGTAGTTTCAGTGCTAAGTCCTTCTACGGGTGCCTGACGGGTAGGAGTTCGTCATTTCCGTAGAGGATTTTATGGAAAATGAAGGCCCTATCGAAGGTAGCTTTCTTTGGGTAGTCGCCGCACTTGGGAAGATTCTTAATATGAATAATTTAACTTATAAGGAACATATTTTGGTTAATATGTGTTGCTTGACTTGCATGTGTAAAAATGATGAGAAATCTATTTCTGGCCTATTGATTCAATCCGATCTCGCTAGGGATGTAATTTTGTTTCGTTACTCTTTGGAGTTGATTTGGTATTCGAAAAAGAGGTGACAGCTGATAGGTGTCGTGTCTAGCTAGAGGGAAACAAAGTATTAAGGAGTAGGAAAAAAGTTTGCAAGTGGCTTCTCTCTGCTTGCTGAGGATGATTGGAACGAAATAGGCGATCCTTCAATGGGGTTGAATTGCCTCTATATAGGTTCAAGGGTACCCTTCTCAGTTATTTGTACAACTAACTATTTAAGCAAGTGTCTCCTTCAGTCGATAATAAGATCGACTTTTTAGCTTCTTTTTCTTTGTGATTTTCGCTCTTGAAGGAGCATCGTTTGTTTACCATTTTTTGCTCTATCTTGCATCTATAGTATTTTTTCCCAGATGGGAGTGTTTTGTTCTCCTCCCCATTTTGGTGAAGTTTTTGTTCTTTCTCACTCACAAATTTACTAGTCTCAACTCACAACTATTCGGGGGTGTAAGGTCGTTATCATTTGGGGAGGACAAAAACAGACTCCTTTCCTCAATCCAAATGACCAAAAATCTATATCATTCCTAACTTTCTAACAAATATCTTTCACACACCATGACCACAAAGGTTAAGTCCATAGTATTATCAACCTACCGATAGAAACACGCTCCCTTGAAAGAAGGTAAAGTAAAATTGTTATCAACTAACCCATAGGATCGTAAAGATCCTTGAAGGATAACAGGACATAGCAGCCACGTATTTCCCCATGTACTGGATGGATAAACAACTCAACATCCAAGCATATAATAGCATAAGAACAATTAGAGGCAGAATCTTATCTCCATTCATAAACTGTGACCATTTACAATTCAAAGGATCCTGAAGCCTATTTGTAGATCAATAAAAAATGCCTATCAATATCAATACATCTTTGAAGTAACATCACTGAGAGCTTTGTAGCATGAACAATTGTTAAGGAGAATCGTATCTGCTTTGGACACTACGATAGAAATGACAGTCCTCCAAGGCTCCAACAATCTTATTAGCATAAATTGTAACTTGTAAGCCTACAACTTCTACAAGCACTGAGGGGTGAGATTACAAGCAAACACACAAACTAAGCACCTGTTATGATGGATATTGGTGGAAAAGAACATAAGAATAGTAGTTCATATGAATCAACATTTTAAAAGGAGTTTTTAAGGTGTGCCTCAAGATATGCCTTGAGGCGGAAGGAAAATACTCCACTGGAGCATACGTTTCAAGGGGCTAGGCTGCACCATAGGACACAAAAAGGCACTTGCGCCTCCATGGATGAGGGGCACAACTCATCGGAGGGTGGGGTTGCGCTTTTTTAATTTTGACTATTAAATATTGTTACAATCAAGCCTCCATAAACATTATATTGGATTGGGTTATCCAAAAGACCAGTGTGAGGTTCTAGCCGAAACGAAGACTTAAAAAAAGAAATTGGGCCAAAAACTATGGATGAAAAACTCGCCCAAACCTTCATGCCCATTCAACTATGTTTACAAGGGAAGATACAAGCAATTAAAAAAATACCTATGGGATTATCTCAAATTAAAATTTGGTACTGGTGAAACTGGATATCGATCCAACGGGTTCATGATAAACAAACATGTCCGGACAAATATAGTTATATAGACGGGGTCAGTTACTAGAGTGGTACTTCTGTAAATCGCCCTTCACTACCAGGTGTTACTCCTCATCACAGAGCGCTGGAGGGGGACCTACAGGGATAGTAAATAAAACAGAGACAAAAAGATTTTCAGACACTACCAGAACTTCTCTTGCTCTATCATCCACGTTTATCTAAGAACAAAATTTTCTTGTATAATCAATAATATTTAAGTCAGGAATCAATTAAATGTTAATAGACTAACTTAATATCTTCATCATCTAAAAAGGCACTGCAATTAGAGGACTGGAATATGTCGTCTCAATTGCAAACTACAATTAATCACGCAACAAGCAAGATCTTGTTGGCAATATGGGTAAATCATATTTCAATATGTAAAAATCTTCATAAAGAAAATATTAAAAATGAAATTACTTTTAGCTACCAAAAAAACTGTATATTAAAATACGCGCCCATAAATATATAAATATATAAATTACAAGAGCAGCAACTTACAAATCTGGGTTGCTAGCAGTTTTTTCAGAAAAGCTTCCTTTAAATGGAAAAAGTGAATCCTTGATCCTCTCCAGAACATCTGACGTGTCAACATCGAAGAAAGGCTTATAATAGGCAATTGAGAATGCTTGAAACCAACCACTTGACTGCGGCTCATCAGAACCAGATGCTGGCTTTGAGAATGTATCTGCATCAATTTATATATTAATGGAAGGATATTACTCTTCTGCTCTTTACAATAAGAAAAAGAAATTTGAACTGTAAAAGTTTAGGGCAATGTTGGACTGTGGTTAGGGGTGATATAATTCAAAACAAACTATTCCCAAGCTCTATACCCCATAAACATTCTCGACAACTGAACAAAAAAATTCAGAAACTGCAAACCTTCTAATACATAGAGAATCAATAGAACAATCCATTTTATTCAAACCAAATCGCGTAAATGCATAAAATTACGTATATCTACCATCGGCATCGCGCGGAGGTCCTGAGCCACCGGAGATCTTGCCCTGCCCTACGGAAGGAGGAAATGTCTGGAGATTCGAATCTGCAACAAACAGACAATGAAAAAGAATAATTGATTCGAAGAATCACGACAAAACGAATCTGAGTAAGCAGAAACAGCTTCGAGATTCGGAGGAATGTGTGGGGCGTTAGATTTACCGGCGAATTTGACGGCAACGTGACCAGGTGAGTCCGAGACCGCCTGCGAAATTAAGAGATGAGTGAGAGAGAGAAAGAGAGATTACAGATCCGGAGGATTAAGGAGGCTAATTGAATGATTGAGGATTTACAGGTACAGATCCGGAGACGTTTTGATTATCAATCGTTGTGTATTTTCCTGACATCATCTTTCACAAATCTTGTTGATTTTTCAGCGAAGAAGAAGACGACGACGCCTGCAACGCAAACGGCTGTTTTCCTCTCTCTCTCTCTCTCTCTCTCTCTCTCTCTCTCTTCGCTTGTTCTTCGCCTCCTGCGCGGACGCAGATTTAGCCTTGCCTCTCTCTACCGCGTCAATTTTTATTCTTAATTCTTTTTTCATATTTTACTTTTTAAACAAACACTTCCCAACAAAATAAATAAATAAATTACACTGATTTTCATAAAGTTAATAAAAACATTAATTATTTTTATATAATTTTTAAAATATTATTAGCCTCTTATTTAGTATTATTTTTTTATTAAATTAGTTCAACTATTAATTTTTTATTAACTTTTAACAAAAATACTATTTAAAAATTAAAAAATAATTAAAAAAATTAATTTTTAATTATTTTTTGTGTTTAAAATATTTTGT
>JAOTRH010023209.1:0-21868 GCA_034768845.1 Heliamphora exappendiculata | reverse complement strand
AAAACTTATGGGCCTGGAAGGAAAGTGGACAAAGGTCCAAGCGGACCCTAAGCAATTTTTATTGACACACTATTCACATATAAAGATTAATCAAGCTTTCAAAGAGGATGTGTACCATTGGAGATGAAATCTGAATATCCATGCGTGCACAATAGTTCTGCTCTTCCATGCTGTTGGATTAGTTTTTTTTGCTGGTTTGTGGCTCAGTTTATAATGGGCTGATGTGAAATTGGACTCTTAGGTTGAAAGGATGCAGGCTGGGCTATGTTACCTTGGCTGATTTGGGCTAGGTTCTCTTTAGTTTAAGTTGGTGATTTGGGCTGGTTTTATATTGGGTAAAATAACGGTCAGGTTTGGGAACAGTAATGGTTTTGAGTCAGGTTTTATTTTTGTAGAAGTTCTGGGTTGCTCATGATACACAGGATCCGCAATTGCAATCATGATGGAGAGAATGCGAGAGAGCAGTGCAAGGATCTTGGATGATGATGGCGGCGATAATGTCGAAAGGTGGCAGCGGTGAAAGGTGGTGGCAGTATTGACAATGGCGTTGGCTTTGGTTCTCGGTTGCAATGGCTGTGGACAATTCCTCAAAACAAATTTGGGCTGGGGCGATTGACGATGATGACGAAGAAGCTGGTGGTGAAGGTTCACAATGCGAGAGCTTGGTTAGATCGCTAAAGAGCTTTGATGTGTTGTGGCGATAATCAATGCTGGTGTGGATTGCGGCAGAATGGTGGCTGGAGGCGACAGTAATCGATGCTTTAAACTGTCTCTGGATGTGCAATGGTGTCAATGGGGCTGGGGCTCCGATTGGGTGCTGATGTTAGAAGCAAAGGACCAACAACCAATGAAGGCTGACAAATTTTGGCTTTGAAACCAAATGGTGTAGAACCAGAGAGAGTGAAACAAGATGTGACGGGGTAGCCGTTGGTTGGCTTGAGATCCATTATCCTATTTGGAAACCTCGGGCTAAGCCCAATAGCTTGACGTGAGCCAATAAGCCCTTTTGGTCTAATAATTGTCGTTTGTAGTTATCTAATTTATTTAAGTTATTTTCTATAATTAGGATTTTATTTAGTTTAAGATTCTAAATATTTTTTAAAAGAAGGTTTTAGTTTATTTCCTTTTCATTAGGATTTTAGATTATATTATTGAGATTTTTATTTTAATTTATTAGGATCTTAATTTTCTTTTTAGATTAGGGTTTTAAATCAATAAATAAGAGGCTCTTTTTATGTATTGGCATAGTTGAATTAACAAAAGAGTTGAGTTTTAAGGTGAAGGCCTTGAGTTAGGGTTTCGACTCTTGTGCGCTACCTATTCACCATCCTCATCCCCACCGCGTTCTGCACCAGTTGGTATAAGAACTTAAGTCTCGGGATTCCATATTCCCTTATCCTTTTTTGACTCATTTCTGCAGCCAAAAAAACTCTTACCACTTCCTCTCACATTAGCTCCGATTGACGACTGTCAACATCTCAAGCCGCCACAACGACCATCACCGGTCACCATCTTCGAACTACGTCATCAGCCCCTATCGCTACATCGCCGATTGTGGCTACTGGAGACATTGAAACCCTAGCACAATCTACCTTCATCGCCGCGACCCTTTCGTGCACCCTTGTCCCTTCACCTAGATCCTCGTTGACCCTCGAAACCCTAGCACCTGCAACCCTACCTAGCGCTGACGACGCCATAGCCGGTGCCACCCTCCCCTCGCGCTGTTGACACCATAGTCGGCGTCTCCTGTCGCGACCATTGACGACGGTCCCCCCTCGCGCCGTCAACGCTATAGCCGCGCTGCCCTCCCCTCGCGTAGTCGACGCTACAGTCGGCATCTTTGTCGAAACCCTCCACCCAGTGTCAATCCCTCCCTTCCCCCATTCGATCTTAGCCATTGCCTTGACCAGCGCCGCCTTCGACTCCTTGATCCATCGCCGTCGTCGACGCTTTGATTAGTTGACATGCCGGAGGGAAATCCTAGGGTTTTTCCTTACCCTGGTTCTTACAGCAAGCAAGATGGGACAACCCAAGCCCTACCCGACCTTTTTTAAGCCTTGAGGACCATATTAAAACACTTTAACCCAGACCCATCAACCTCTTTTAAAACACCAACCCATTACCCGACCCAATCTTTTTTTTTAGCCTTAAGGGCAATATTAAGTCATTTTAATACCCAGACCCGCCAACTTCTTTTTAAAACACCATTCCATTACTCTTTCTTTTCATAAAACCCAGCCCAAATAACTCCAACCCACTTAACTTTTTAAAACTAGCCTACATAATAAACCCCAAGCCCATTACCTATTTCTTTTTTTTAAAAAAGTCAGCCCTTTATTTTGTCTTATTTTATTATTATTATTTTTAAACCCAAACCAAACACACCTAAAATTACTAAGGCAGTCCACCCAAGCCACCATACATTTTTAACAAACCTTAGCCCTAACTTACAAACCCAATTCCATTTTTTTCCACTTAAACCTCGCCATAACCATGGTTACCAATGCTGAATTGAATACCAGAGTCGAGGTTTTAGAGCAAGAATTTCAAGAAATGTAGAGCACTCAGAAGCAAATGGCTGAAGATATGGCACATATGCGAGTCATGTTAGAAAAATTAATTAGAGATCGAGGGAAGAGAGGGGCCATCACTGGTGGTACTTCTGGTTATCGTCCTCCACAGCCTTTTACAATCCAATGTATGTATGAGGATCCCCGACTGCCTGAAATAGACAGGGGTGCCAAGCTGGAGGTTCCTGACTTTAATGGAGATTACGATCAAGAGGTCTTCTTTGATTGGTTGCATATCATAGAAAATCTCTTTCGTTGGTATCACGCGACCGAGGACAGAATGTTACTTTTTTCCGAAGCAAAATTAAAAGGTATAGCTAGACTTTGGTGGATAAAATATTAACATGAGTACTATACAGCTATTCGTTCCTGGGCTGATATGAAGGTTTCTATAACCCTCTATTTTGTGCCTCCGAGTTACAAGCAGCGAACTCATTTGCAATTTATTCAATTGACTCAGGGCAGTAAATCAGTTGAATAGTACACCAGACTGTTCTACAGTTTAGCGACTAGATCTGGGTTTCTGTGGAATGAAGATGTTATGATTTGTATGTATTGTCGGGGCTTGAATTCCTAAATCTCTTGCGGTTTAGCTGCTAGCAGATTATACCTCATGGCAGATGAAGTCCAAGTAGCCCTTCAGATAAAAGACGAAGTTAAGAAAAAGGCTTCAATGCGTGCACCAACTGAAACCCTTACACGGAGTGAGAGGACTTTTGCGGAGCCCATTCATACCAAGTTCTCTGAGCTTCCTCCCCGTGCTGCTTCCACTTCCTTCCCACTTACATTCGGAGATAATACCGTACCTAAATGCTTTAACTGTTAAGGATTTGGGCATCATATTAGAGAGTACCCCTTTCATAGACTTAATAGGGCTGCTAAGCCTGTTGCTATATTGGAGATTGAAGAACTTGTGGCGAAAAGGGAGCTTGTGAATGCGAAGCTTGATCATTAGATTGTTGAGCCCCTTGATCCTATTGATTCCTTCTCTGATAAGGAAATACAAGCTGGTACTTTGGGTATTATTCGTTCTTTCTTTGCGACTCAGAAGGATAAAGAACACACTGACGCTTTGCAGCATGTCCAGATTTTCACTACCAGGTTAAAGTGCAATGATCGTGTTTGTTTTCTGGTGATTGACACTGAGAGTTGCATCAATGTCGTATTTGAAGAAGCTACGAAAAAATTGGGTTTAAAGGTCGAGTCTCATCCCGCACCTTATCATGTGGTCTGGATCACCAACACCATGCTCAAAGTTGACAAGCAGTGCTTTGTGACATTTACTCTTGAAAAGCTCAAAGAGACGGTGCTGTGTGATGTGCTTCCTTTTAAGTTTTGCCACATTCTCCTAGGTTGTTTATGGATATGGGACCGTGGTGTCAAGCATGCTGGGCGTGCTAACACCTATTCCTTCGTTGTTGGCAAGACAAAATACACGTTTGTGCCACTGATTCACGTCCTGTCAAGTTGAGGAAGAACTCTATGTTGGTTCGTTGCAATTCTCTTTCTGTTGGCATCCTTTGTTGTCCTACTAACTCGACGGTGTCGAGTTCTTTTTAGCGGAGGAGGAATGATGGGGTAGCCGTTAATTGACTTGAGAGCCATTATTTTATTTGGTAACCTCGACCTTAAGTCCAATGGCCCGACGCGAGCCAATAAGTTCTTTTGGTCTAATAATTGTTGTTGATAGTTATCTAATTTATTTAAGTTATTTTTTGTCATTAGGATTTTATTTAGTTTAAGATTCTAAATATCTTTTAAAATAAGGTTTTAGTTTATTTTCTTTTTATTAGGATTATAGATTATATTATTGAGATTTTTATTTTAATTCTTTAGGATCTTAATTTTTTTTTTTACATTAGGCTTTTAAGCCTATAAATAAGAGATTCCTTTTATGTATTGGCAGAGTTGATTTAATAAAAGAGTTGAGTTTTAAAGCGAAGGCCTTGAGTTAGGGTTTCGACCATTGGGCGCTATCTATTCACCATCCTCATCTTCCTGTGTTTTGCATCAAGATGAGGAGAGGATAAAGAAACGAGAGGGAAAATTCTCGAAATCTTAATCTTCAATTATCAATCATCTCAAACGTGAGTCTTCTATACAAAAACATATGTAGAAAATAAAATTTAATAGAATAATATGAAACTCCTAAAATTTGTTGCGCCTAAAATACTTATGTAATTTCCTTTTACGATCCCCATCAAATTTTTTTAAAGGTTATTTTATTTCCCTATTTCTTTTTAAGCTCTAATATCACCAAACTTGCCCCTCTACTTAGATTTACCTTCATAAGGGACAAATGTACAAGCATCCATGGTAAATGTTCACGGTTGAAAGGTTGTTGGGACAAATGTACATATATCCATTGGCAAATCTTGAATTTCATGATTGAAAGGTTATTGAGTCTTTCATGAGCAAAGGGTTTATTTAGGTTAGGCTGACAAACTAGGGTACCATTTTTAGAGGTGATTACTTTGGATATTCCAAATTCAAAGTCTTGTTGTTGAACTCTACATCAAGACAACCTTGCATGTGCTATGAATATGCTCTACTAACTTAAAAAATAGTCAATTCTTGTTGATGGCAACTTTAGAACAATATAAAGTTTGCTACCTATATAATTTTCACTCTCAAAATGGATTTGGTACAGCTTGGAACTGCAAAAGAGATCAAAGGAGGTAGCTCACAAGACTGAAATAGAAGAAGCTGTCCTGCGGAGGTCAACTCGTGTTCGTGCCCCGCCAAGGAACAATCCTGCTGTTGCTTTCCTCAGGTATGTTAACAAGTGGAAGGAAGACTCGTTACTTTTTATTTGAATCTACAATATGGGGTCTTAGATGGTTTCCATTAGCTATTATTCAGATAGAGGAGGAAAGATTTTATTTTAAGCAAATTGAAGAGCCTCATCATTATTTCTTTAGTTGGGCATTTTTGCGGAAAGGGGGGCCATGGTGGGGTGGAGCATTTTTTGTTGTTTCCAGCCCCATAATTACGGGCACGTTTTGTAATTGTAAGTGAGCCTCAATTTTTGTTCAGCAATTTAAAGTTACATTGGAATACAATTGTGGAATTTCATTTCATATGCTACTTTGTAGCCTCTTTTGTTGCATACGTGTACATTTGCTCAAGATGATTTCTTGATTTCTTGTCTCCATTTAGATGGGAGGCAGAAAAATATATTGCAACCACTGAGAAGGGTGGTGCTATGTGTGAGGTCAGATCTGGTTTTTTTTTTTTAGGGGGGCCGGGGCGGCGACAGGAAATGTATGGAAAAAGAACTATAGTTGAGTTATTTGGAAAAACCGTCACCACCCGACCAAACTTCATTAGTTTGTCTTCACACAACTGATTCCAGCCAAGCGTACAATTGTAGCATAACGTTCATCCTAGGAAGCCGAATTACCTTAATCAAATTGCTAAACCTTCCAAACTCATACAAGCCTTAATTCAAAACGGGACTACCTTAATTTAAAACCGATCTCAACCACAACAGGCCATTGTTCAAACTCACACAACCTTGTTAATCTTTTACTGGCTTTTGATGTGATGGATGATGTCACCATCCACTGCTAGCTTACATATTAATATGCAAAATCCATTCTTGTTGTGGCACACCAATAACGACTACCAGAATTAGGCTCCACATGTGACTTCTTTCTCAGTATGAGACCTGCTGGACCCACCATATTACCACTATGGAAGTGGAACATGACATATTGTGTAACGGCCTATACAGTTCACCTCTGAAAGAGTGTCTCGGACTTTTGTACCACACAAGGGTCATTCTTGTGTCCACAGTGATTTCTGTGCATATGCGTCTACTAAAGTGTATTTAATGTGTCACCCGAACAAGAACAAGATAATGTCGATCCTTAATTTGAAAGTGCATAACGTCATTTCACTCAAGCAATGTCGTGCTCAACTCATTTCAACAAAAAACAACTTTAAATCAACCAATCTCCTTAAAATAAGACATTTTGGGTTGTGTTAAGCCCTTTTATGTCACTGAAGACATCTATGAAAGAATCATCACTAAAATTCTACCAATATCTTCCTTAATAAAAGTAATAAAGTAATTTACTAGAAAATCCTCTATTTTGTTGTGCTATCTAGTTCTTACAATTTTTACAATTAACAATACACGTGTTGCGGCTAAGAATCTGGTAAAGCTAATATAAGACAAATGAAATTAAAAGAGATTAAATTGTTAACTATCTCATTTTTCTAACACGTAACATAACTAAAAAATTGTTTGCATGCCAATTATCAATTAATAAGCTGACAAAAAAATAATTAATCAATATACAATCCATTTAGTAGAATCTAAAAATAAAAATATGTTTCTTAGTTTAAAGTCAACCACCCAAATCATATAAGAATAAGTAATTTTAAACATATAAATTAAGAAGAATACATAAAAAAAACAATATGAAATTACATGTTTTTGTTCTCATTCGTTAATATAGAGAGTGATTAGTGCGGCCTGTTTGAGGTGACTAGTGATTGCGGAGAATATGAGGCGTTTACGAATCATAATGAGTAATAACAAAAAATTTAATGACTTATTTGATTTTAGATTGATTTAACTAAGTTATAATTAATTGCATATAGCATTATGGCCTATTGTTCAAAAAAATTCTTGCATGGTCTAATTTAAACAATTAGGTGGCGAACTTATATAATTGAGAGAAAATTAAAATATAATACAATATAATAAGAGTATTTTTTAAAATCGTAGGAATAGTAATTGTTACCACATGTCACCTCTCGATTCATGCTTGAGTATCACCACTGGAGAGAAAATATATTCTAGAGGAGGGTGTTTGTTTTTTGATAACTCAGGGTGTTCGAATCAGCTTATGTGTACCACGATTAACTCTTGAGGGATCAATTTTACCGCCTATTTGCGGGGATTACAATTAAAGCCGAGACAACGTCTAGTTGGAATGGCCCCAAAGAATTAATAGAACCTAAGAGGTTTTGAACTTGAGACTTAAGAAGGAGCAAATTTTTAAGTTTCAAGTCTTGACCGTTATGCCAAGTAGAAAGAGAGAGGGAGAGAGAGAGAGAGAGAGAGAGAGAGAGAATATAAGAGGGATGTTATTTACTCAAAAAGGAAAAAAAAAGATGAGAGGGTTGATGGAAAGGCATCAAACAGATAGAGAGGGGTGAGAGACCAGGCTGATAAGGAGTAGTTTCTACTTGTACTCTATATATTAAGTTGGAATTTAAATACGAATTTTCGGACGTAAATAAAAATAAATTATGCATATATCAAAGGAAAAAATTATACAATAATTTATGTAGTTCAGTACGACTTGTCTACGTATATTTGTAAAAGAAATAATCTACTATAATCGTAGAATAGATATTCATGAGACCAAAAAATACTCTAATACTTGACACCCACAACTTTAACTTTAAAACAAATTCTGTTTTTTCGCTCGAGAGTTATTCTGGTGTTGTGGCGGTGGAATTTGGTGTTTTGGTTCAAAAATAAGAAAATTCAAGAAAATATTTAGAAAATACTTTAACACATTAAAAGCTAAATTTTGAAAATTATTTTTGTAAAAAATAGAGTTGCCATTTAATTTTTGAAAAAAATCAAGAAAAACAAAATAAGCCATAGATTTTTAAAACGATAACCAGAGAAAACAAGGGTCCGGAGGCTAAGGTACGAACTGGAAAATATGCTAGGCACCCCGTTCGCTCAACTTTGAGGTTAACCTCTACTAATCATCATTGACTCTTAATTAGATTTATCAAATGCATACAACTACAGAAGATGGAGGCAAATAGAGAACATCCAAAATCAAGTAAGAAAAATATATAATACATGTATATAGAATGCAAAATGAAATAAGTAGTAAAAGAAAATTCTAAATCCTACGGCATGCAATTTCTAACTAAAAGATACATGAAACAAACTCGCATGCAATATTATCAAATAACCTAAACTAATATAAGTATCACGTGGTATTAAATCAAAAGAAATATAGTCTCAAAATTCTCTAAATTTTAATCATACCAGAAATTCATTATGAACATGAATTGTGTATTGCCAAATATCGTGAATTATACTAAACATGATTTCAAATCAAGCAAACAAATCATGCTTCAAAAATTTTCAGACTTTAATCAAATGTGAATTATATGTTAATTGTCAATAAAATTTAAAAGCAACAAAAGATACTATTTAAAATAAAAATTAAGCTATTAAAACAATAAACATCACATAAAGAACAAAGTAATTATTTTTCAAATATAAAACACAGATGCAATATTAACAATTACAACCGTATGAATGTATGTGTACCAAAAACGACAACTATGACATTGTAAATCACTATTACCGGACATGTTCACACTATTTTGATGAATTTAAAGTGCTAAGTGTGAACATGCAATATGGATAAAGTAAAAACTAAAACTTATTTTTATAACAAACATGAATTTAGCTAAACTTAACTAAACTAAACATACTTATCATAAATAACTACATACTCATATTCTAATAAAATAAAACGTGACAATTGAATCAACTACATAAATGACATGAATCAGGCATACAGAATAAGGGATTAAAACTAATCCAGTCACTCTAAGAGAGAGAAAATAAAAAAAGAAAGACTAGGGATCTAAACAAAATACCTGAGTCGTCACTGTCCAGGTGAATCCTCAAGTCGAGAAATAGTGATCAACGATTCAATCCTCGAAAAATGCTCCAACTCCAGCGAGTAGGCGAGTCAAGAATCTAGTCGGGTGTTGGTAGTCGTCCTTTCACTACTTCAGCAGAATATTGGTATTAGAATTCTCTCATTTTCTGACTCATCAAAGGTCTGATATCAGAATTATTTTTTTAAATCGTACTAGAGGTATGGTATTTATAGAGTTCATCTACTAATGAGGTGTTGGCATGCTTTTGGACACATCAGGGTTTTTGAAATTTGCGGTCGCCATGATAAGAGTAGGCGGTGTTGGAGGAAAATTGCCAAGATCATTGATTTGAATACGATTTTTCAAGTTAAAAAATAACTAGACGGGCAATTATTGAAACATGTTTTAGATAAAACTTTTTGATACCGAACGATCAAAATAAAACATGTGCCACCATAGTTAATTTTAGATGAATACTTTTCGGTCGTTTCTTCAACTATGAACTTTTGATTCTCCGAGTTGAAACTCCGAATAGACCTTTTACTGTATTCTCGATGTGATTCTCAAATGTAGTGTAAGTTACGATCATTCAAGAATTAGTACCGGCAGGACCTGGTCAACTTAGTCTTGAAAGATAACTTATGAATTTGATTAAGCCTATCCATATATTTATAGGCTACACAGGGACCTGTGGAGTAATTATGATATAGATTTCTAGTGTGATCCAGATACCCTTCCAGCGGTTTCTTCAAATATGCAAATTTCTCAGCGATTTTTGTAATAATGAAAATCTTGCAGCGATTTTTGTAATTTTCATAAAACACAGCTTATACCACTAAAGAACTATAATTGTACTTTTAGCCATAATCTCAAGACTAATTGCATTGAGCTCCTGCTATTAAATGCTTAACTCATCTCCATACGTTAGGATTTCTAATACTCGTCAATTAAATTTAATTACTGACAATTTAATTTAATCGACATCTTTGAAATTTTTGAAGTCCTTTCGTTTAACTTATTTGACTGCCGAATAATTAAATCCACTTGCAGTGTTTGGCTCAGTCAAAATTTATAAAATTTTTTAAAGGGATATCGTCAATAATTAATATTTACCTTATAATTAATACCGCTATCCAACTCACTGGGACTATTGACCCATAAAAGATCGCACCATCTAATGAATCAAAATAACGAATATTAAATATATACAAATAATAATTATATCGGGATTAAGAGTATAACCACTCATAATAACTTTGTGGTATAAATTAATTTATCTAGTCAGTATAAAATTAATTACCCTAATGTCGTTCTATTCAATACACAAAATGTACTAGCACAGAGCGTCGGAACAATAGACGATACTATTATCTATCTATTTTTCGTAACAAAGGCAGACCTACTAAAACTCTGTACTACAGTCGTACCGATGGTTTGTCCAATTCGAACTAAACTGTGAACAAAACTTATATTCTGTAAGAACTTATAATCTGATCTTCTGTGTGTAAGCTGTACTCTACACACCGGATTAAATACTGTAATAAAGGACAATTATGCATAACATTAAAGAAATTATATTGCACTAATTGCTCATTAAAATTCTTATAAAATAAAAAAATAATTTTATTAAAATAAAATTAAATACTAAAACCAAATAAAATTCTTGGTTTTTAGTATATAACCCTAACAATCTCTTACTTATACTCAAAAACATGCTGCCATATATCTGACTCCCATGCCCTCTACATGACTATCAAAAGTCTTAACTAGTTGGCTCTTTGTAAAAGGATCTAAAATGTTGTTCCCTGATACAATTTTAGTCACAGCAACATTACCCATATGTACAATTTCTCGTATAAGGTGATACTTACGCTCAATATGCTTTCATTCCTTGTGGACTCTTGGCTCCTTCGAGTTTGTAACCGCTCCGCTATTATCATAATAAAGTGTAATAGCCGACTGAACTGAAGGCACCACATCTAGATCCATCAGAAAGTTCCTGAGCTAAACGGCCTCCTTGACTGCTTTAGAAGCTAGCAAGTACTCGGCCTTCATGTTGGAATCAACAATGCAAGACTGTTTGATACTCCTCCAACTTATAGCTCCACTTCCTAAGGTAAAGACATATCATGAGGTAGACTTACGGGAATCTTTGTCTGATTGGAAGTCCGAGTCTGTGTACCCCAAAGGTATTAAACTATCTGCCTGGTAAAACTATATATAATTCTTAATCATTTTTAGGTACTTAATTATATTCTTTACCGCAGTCCAATGCTCTTATCTTGGGCTAGACTAATATCTACTAACCATGCCAACGACAAAGCAAATGTCGGGTCTTGTACAAAGTATAGCATACATTAGGCTTCCTACTACCGAAGCATAAGGAACTGCCTTCATCTTCTCTATCTCATTAGGTGTCTTAGGACACTTATCCTTGGATAGAGTGATTTCATACTTGAAATGGAAAAACCCTTTCTTGAAAACCTGCATGCTAAAATGAGTAAGGATATCATCGATATACTTTGCTTGTGATAAACCCAATATCCTATGTTTTTAATCTCACAAAAGCTTGATCCCAAGGATGTGCCTGGCTTCTCCCAAGTCTTTCATATCGAACTGCCTAAATAACTATATTTTACTCAAGATAACACCCCCACATTGTTTTCGATGAGCAATATATCATATATATAAAGTACTAGAAAGACCACCATGCTTCTATTACACTTTTTGTACACACAAGACTCATTTAGAATTTGATCAAAATCATAAGACTCTATGGCTTGATCAAATCGATTATTCTAAGACCTCGATACCTGCTTAAATCCATAAATGGATCTCTTAAGCTTGCACAATATGTGCTCTTGGCCCTTTACTATGAAACTGTCTGGTTATACCATATAGATACACTTGTCAAGACTTCCATTGAGAAAAGTAGACTTGACATCTATTTGTCAAATTTTGTAATCGAAATGAGCCGCAATGGATAAGAGAATCCGGATTGACTTAAGCATGGCTACCGGCAAAAAAGTTTCCTCATAATTGATTTCTTCTTTCTAAGTGAACCTTTTTGCAACAAACCTAACTTTGAAGGTTTCAACTTTTTCGTCTGCTCCTCTCTTTCTCTTGTCGTATATTCGATGTGTTTTATCTCTTCATGTGGTTCTACAAGTTCTCAGACCTAATTAGATTATATAGATTCCATCTATGAATTCATAGATTTTTGCCAAAGATCTGCATCTTTGTCATAGAGTGCTTCATTGTAGTTGTAGGGTTCAGTATCCAATTCTGTCGAGATCTTGTCAAAAGACCCTCCCAAGAATATATGCCAATTCGGTTGATGAACAACCCTCCCACTACGATGAGGCACTACCTGCGTTTGTGTACTAGTAGTAACGCGCTGTACAGAATTTGAACCATATGCACCATTACCCACATGCTCATCAGGCATGTTAATGGTAGCACCATAATCAGGATCTGCACCTGTACCGATAATCGTCCCATTACGACGAGGCAATGGGATATCAATAACTTGTGATTTTTTTTCCATTCTACTGGCATTTTCTCCCAATTCTTCTAGAATAATTTTACTTTTGGGCTTGCGGTCCATAATATAATCCTTTTCAAAGAATTGGGATTGGTGCTAACAATGACATTTTGGTCCTCAGGATTATAAAATAAATTACTCTTCATTCTCTTGGGATACCTGACAAAAAAATAGACTTCTGTCCTCGGTTTCAACTTACCTACGTTCCCTTTCAGCACATGTGCTGATACTTCCAAATCTGAATGTGTCAGATTAGGCTTCCGGCCGGTCCACAATTCTGTGGGAGTAGAAGGTATTGATTTAGAAGGTACCAAGCTCAAAATATAAGCCGCTGTCTCTAATGCGAGTCCCCAAAATAAATCGAGTAATTTTGATTAACTTATCATTGACCTTACCAAAGAGGTACTCCCCACCACGGTCGAATTGTAATGATTTGATACTTTTATTCAGACACTTTTTTGCCTTCGCCTTGAATTCTTTTAATTTCTCAAAGCATTCAAACTTAACAGTGCATTAAGTAAATGTATCCATACATTGAGTAATCATTAATGAAACTGATAAAGTAGTCAAAGTCACATCTAGTCTAGATAGTCATAGGACCACACACATCAAAGTGAATCAGTTCCAATGGTTCTTTAGCTCTATAGCCTTTGGCCGAAAAGGACCTTTTGGTCATCTTACCTTCAAAGGTCCATCTTCTACCAGTCTATATATCCCTTTTAGATTAATATGACTTAAGCGTAAGTGCCAAACAAACGTTTAGTTCATTAAAGAAGGAACATTTCTCTTATATAGTAAATTAGACGTGTTATTCAATTCAGTTAATTGTATTGTAAGAGAGATAAGAGATATAACATACAGATCATTCACCAATGTACCAGAATAAATAAAATATTTATTTTAATAATCATAGAGTCATTAAAATGAACAGAATATTTATTCTTTATTAAATTAGAAATCGAAATTAAATCTCTTCTAATAGAAGGTACATAAAGACAATATTTTAAAAGTAAAATTCTATCTCTACTAAAGTTGAGAGTAACATCTCCTATTTCAACTGTTGTCACATTAGTATTATTGCCCATATATAGATAAATTTCTCCATCACTGAGCTATTTGATTTATTGGAATCCCTATAAAGAATTGCAGACATGATTAGTGGCTCCCGTATCTTCACACCAGGTACCGGTAGATAACACCGCTAAACATGTTTCAATCACTAGTGAACAGAAATTACCTTGCTTGTTCTGCTTACTGAGAAAAACTAGACACTTCTTTTTTCAATGCCCAAACTGGTTACAGCGATAGCAGTTGCCTCATAGTTTTTTTACACCAGCTTTTGGCCCCTTAGCTACTTTTGGACTCATGCCTCCCTATTTTTGAATATTTTTCTTCTTTTTGCCTTTCGTCTTAGAGGAAGAATCTTTTTCAGCTACATGCATAGTACCTAGCTTCCTAAGAACACCCTGGCTGCTTGAAGTTCTTTAAGAAATTCTTCCATTGAAAAGCTGAGCATATTCATAGAATAATTCAGGTAGAACTGCTTAAACTTATCAGGCAGTGACTGGAGTATGATATCGACTTGGATTTTTTCGTCAATCTCAGCTCCTAGGATCTCCAGTTCATTCAGATGACTGATCATATTCAGAACATGATCCCTAACTCGGGTGCCTTCAACTATGATTGTATTCATCAGAGATTTTATGGCTACCTGCCTAGCAGCACCATTTTGATTCTCAAATATTTTTTTGAGATTTATAATCATGTCATAGGCACTAGGCATAAACTGATGCTGATGCTGCATTCCATTTGACATAGAAACCAAGATGTAATAATGAGCCATCTGATCAGCTTTTTGCCACTTATGGTAAGCCCAGGTTTCCTGTTCGGTTGCTCCCTCATCCGGTACTGGTGAACAAATCTCAGATAATACAAACTATAATCCTTGGCAATTAAGACAATATCTAAATTCTTTTTCTAGTCTACATAGTTTGGTTCCGTTAGTTTATTTTCTTTGGAATTATTACGAGTGAATTGAAAGCTATTTTAATCTTGAGAATCACATAATTGAAATAACTGTTAATTATGACGAGTACAACTTTAAATTTATTTTAAAATTAATTCCTTCTATTATTTAAAAAAACTCACCAGTAGCCTGGTACCCTGTGAATAGCATTTCTCGATGGAAGGACGTCTACTATCCATCGTTTATCTAGACAGGCCAATTCCTATTAATTTTACTATCTAGGCAATAGATCATGCCAAGTAAAATTAAATAGTTGGCATAGTTTCGGTCTAGTAAATAATAGCAGTGAGTCAGATGGAGAGATTACTATTATTTACAGCCAAGTGTTAATGACCACCTAATCCCAAATCAATCGCTTTGTAATGAACCTTTCAGATAGAGAAGTGATCCACACTAACAATTGTCCAGAATTATCCCTGAAGGAGGTTCGTACCAGAGATACCGCGATTAATTCTGTCCGATGGGGAAGAAGGCCTTACTATCAACACACTGAATTAATTACATCACCTATGAGCTGGTGATGGAGACCGCGAGATTTATCTGTGAATAAATTCTCTCCCACTTAGTTTTAAATTTTTTTTTTGAGAGTTATAAAAATTTATTTAATTAAAATAAATTTATTAATTTCGAAAATCACATGATCCAAAAGATTTCAAAATATTTTTTCGTATTTTAATGCATAACAAATAAAATTACCGATGAATGCCCAGTTTTTCTTTTACTTTGCAGTCAAGGTATTGAATAAAGGCATTCAAATATTTTATTTTTATGTTACATATTTTTTGAAAAATAACAATTTATTAAAATTAAATCTTTTCCATTTAATTAATCCAAACATTCAAAATTAATTTCTACGATTTTTCAAGATATTCGATTTATCAAAAGATCATCTTAAACGTGTTATTTTGTAAAAAATTAAAATATCTAATTTTTTTATTGAATGAAAAAAAATTTTAATAAAAAATTTTATTTTTATTTTTTTACAAAATATTAACTAAAACTGAATTTTTTTGAATTAATTAAATTAAATAAAAAATATAAAATTAATATTTATCATTCACGCAGTTTATATAAATAAATAAACAAGATAAATATAGCCTAATTTTATGATCGAAGTGAAACTCTATCGAGTTTTAAGTTCCCGTATCCAAATAAGCTTGTAGTCTTTTAATTGCTGTAGAAAGCTGCTTATTCTTATCAGAATCCAACAAGAATTCATCAATTCACAGTGTTATAGATATACAACATATATGGATTATTACATATTAGAATATACCCCTGGGAGTCCTTGAACCAAGCCACCACCGACGACAACACCAGGCGCCGCTACCGTCACACCACTGCTGCCGCTTCTGATGATTTTTGTTGCCACTCCCAAACTTTGTTTTGTTCCAATTTTTTCTAAAAAATAACTTACAAAATATACTATTTTTTTGTCAAAAAATCAGAACGAAAAATGCATCGAAAACAACTTTCGATGAGGGCCAAACATCCCCCATCGCCGTCGCCCCTTCCTGCCATTGCCGCTGTCCGTTTGAGCCTCATTGTGTGGTTGTTTTAGCTTAATTTCCTTCTATTTTTAGTATTGATATCTAACAATATAACAGAACAAAGAATCCCCCAAAAACTGTCCCGAAAGTCTCAAAAAATGGCCCAAAAAATAGCCCGTTGCGTACTAGTACAGAGAGTTAGAATAATAGACGATGTTATTATCTACTTCTCGTAATCAAGACAGACCTCCTAAAACTCTATACTACAATCGTATTGATAATTTGTCCAATTCTATCTAAACTGTGAATAAAATTTATATTCTGCATGAACCTATAGTTTGATCTTTTGTGTGCAAGTGCTACTCTACACACTAGATTAAATACTATGCAAAATAAAAGACAATCTTGCATAATATTAAAGAAATTATATTGCACTAATTGCTCATTAAGAATCTCATAAAATAGAAAAATAATTTTATTCAAATAAAATTAAATACTAAAACCAAATAAAATTTATAACTTTTAGTATATAACCCTGACATGCGGTTGCTACAAAACTCAAGTTTTCGAGGGTTTTTTCTGGAGGTTACCACAACTGAGTTG
Source organism: Heliamphora exappendiculata (assembly GCA_034768845.1). Taxonomy (NCBI): domain Eukaryota; kingdom Viridiplantae; phylum Streptophyta; class Magnoliopsida; order Ericales; family Sarraceniaceae; genus Heliamphora; species Heliamphora exappendiculata. The sequence continues at coordinate 4,978 of JAOTRH010023209.1, read as the reverse complement.
GCGACCCCAAGGTTCGAATATGGCGGTCACTACCTTTGCTAGGGTTTTTAAGAGGTTCATATGGCGGTTGCTACAATGAAGTTGGCGACCCCAAGGTTCAAAGGTGGTGGCTCAAGAATTGGACACAGTGGGTTCACTGGTTTGAAGAATTTGATCATTTGATTTGAACACTGAGTTTGGATCATTTTTTGAGGATTATTTAGAAACACCATTGCACCTGATTTTAGCATCGGATTCACCCGGATCAACCTAAGAATAGGCAAGATCAAATTAGGGTGTCTACAGTTGACTCTCTTTGATATAATTGCATAGCAATGCGTGATACAGTTTTATCAAAGATCTAGAGATAATATCTATTTGATCGATCTGCCAATCTTAGGCTACAAACACACAAGCATGCATATGATGTTAGCTGTACTTGAATTTTCATCGAACTGCCTACGTAACCCTTTGCTAGGGATCAGACCAGAACGTAGTTCTTAAGACAAATGCATAAATACAAGATGCAAAACATGATGCAGATATTAACATGATGTAAACACTGGTATGATCAAACAATACCCTAAAGATTGAGTCAAAATCTGAAGGGGTCACAATCAATCAAATAAGTCAAAAATCGAGTCAAGATCTAAAAACTCTGCTGTGGATAAAATAATTAAAAAGATCGAGTCATGATCCTAGAAATTATTTTAACTGGAAAAGCAACAACGAATTAACTAGGTCGAGTCAAGACCGAAAAATTCAAAATGATAACGGATAAAGATGATTAAAAATCGAATAAATACTTAAAACTATTTTTATTGGAGAAAACATCTCATATTAATAAGTTGAGTCAAGATCTAAAACTTCGAGACGAAAAAGGGACAAAAAATAATTAAAAAGTCGAGTCAAGACTTTGAAATTAAATTTATCAGTAGAAAATCACAAATTAATAGGTTGAGTCAAGACCTAAATATTCGGAACAAAAACTGGATAAATACTTTTTTTTAAAAAGTCGAGTCAAGAATTTAAAATTAAATTTATCGAGAGAAAATCACAAATTAATAGATAGAGTCATGACCTTAAAATTTGGAATGAAAACGGGATAAAAATAATTAAAAAGTCGAGTTGAGATTTTAAATTTAAATTTATTGGGAGAAAATACAACATAAATCACAATAAAAATAATTAAAAATCAAGACAAGGTTTATAATTATTTTTAAAACTAAACAACACAAAAAAAAGACAAGGTTTAAAATAACACAGAAAATAAAAAAAACAAGACAAGGTTTAAAAACTATTTTCAAAACTAAACACCCAAACAAGCCGCAAACAACCCCCTAAACCCCAAAACATATTCATTACTCTAAAAACACGTGCTCACTAACTTTAGGATTGGTGGTTGCTAGGTCCAATGACCGAGAAAGGTGACATGATCGTTTGCCAGGTGGCGGTCGCGAGAAGCGTTTTAAACTGAGTAGGCGGTTGCCACATGGCGCTTCAAAAACATGGCGGTCGCTTACTTTGAATGTGGCGACCGCCACAACTGAGAACCATTAAGCCCCCCAGGCGCGCGGGCCAAACCTTCACTTGTGTCCCTTACTCTTTCTCTACCTTCGAACTCTCTCAGCCTCCTTCACACTCTCTCGGCTTTCAAGGCTTTCTTTAGCATTTTTGGGTCATTCCATCAACATGGCTGGACCTGGTCGAGGCAGTGAAATCTTCGGGATACTACGGGGTCCCTCTACTGGCGAGAGTTCTTTTATGGGCGCCCTTGACAGCACGAGTTCCTATGTTCCTGCTAGTGGAGTGTCCTCTTCTCATCCCTCCACTGCACTGGGGGCGATGAATGCCTTAGCTCTTAAGGCAGAGTGAGCTCTTCGTCAGGCTGTTGAGGAGGAGGCACGAGTAGTTCCCGCAGCACAGGCAGCAGTAGAGCAGGAAACTATGGATTAGGCGGCTGCTGACGAGGCTGAGGTGGCGGGTTTCTTGAATCCACACGCTGGCGAGGGTATTCCTACACCCTTTGACCCACTCACTTATGCTTTTGCATCCCACCGTCTGGGTTCGAGTGGGATGAGGCGGTAAGAGCCTCCAGCTGCAGTAGTTGCTGATAACCTGCTTCTTTGTGAGCCCGAGCAGCATCTTCATTCTAGCGCCCTTTGGTAGGTTCTCCTATCTCTTTCTTCAGTATCAAAGCACGCTTTACCTTTATCGTCTTGAATATAGATGCATGTCTAGGATCCCCGTGACTTGTGATGTGTACATATTTGATTTGAAAACATGCGATATTGTGATCTATTAACCAACTGGACATTAAAACATGTAACCATAATATTAAAAGGACAAATCTGGACATCCGACTAAAAACTAGATAGGTACCGGTGCAACTTGGAGATTCTGGACAAAACGTAGGGACACCAGGATTAGGCTTTTGATCTAAATAGGGGGTGGTTTTTATTTTTATTTTTATTTTAGAAAATCACAAAATCTAGGGGGGTGGTTTTTTATTTTTATATTTTTTTAGAAAATCAGAAAAACTAAGGGGTGGTTTTCAATTTTTTTTCTTCAGAAAATTAGAAAATCTAAGGGGGTGGTGTTCATTTTTATTTTTTTCAAAAAATCATAAAATCTAATAGCGTAGAAAAAAGATTCGCCTCGTGCACCAGGGTATAGGGTGCTTAGTCTTTTGGGGCTTGAAGGAACTGAAGGGTTGTCACACACACACGAACCTAGGGTTGAGTTTACCTGGCTCACCAGGACTTAGGGTGCCTAGTCTTATAGGGCTTGAAGGAACCGAATGGTCGTTACACACACACGAACCTAGGGTTGAAAGATTTGCCTGGCTCACCAGGGCTTAGGGTGCCTAGTCTTCTAGGGCTTGAAAGAACCGAGGGGTTGTCACACACATGAGAACCTAGGGTTAAAAGATTTACCCGACTTACCAGAGTTTAGGGTGCCTAGTCTTCTAGGGCTTGAAAGAACCGAAGGGTCGTCACACAACCGAAGGGTCGTGACACACACACGAACCTAGGGTTAAAAGATTTGCCTGGCTTATTAGGACTTAGGGTGCCTAGTCTTTTAGGGTTTGAAAAGAACCAAATGGTCATCAAACACACACGAACCTAGGCTTGAAAGGAACTGAAGGGTTGTCACACACACACGAACCTAGGGTTAAAAGATTTATCTGGCTCACCAGGGCTTAGGATGCCTAGTCTTCTAGGGTTTGAAGGAATCGAAGGGTCATCACACACACACGAATCTAGGGTTGAAAGATTTACCCGGCTCACCAGGGCTTAGGGTGCCTAGTCTTTTTGGGCTTGAAAACACCAAAGGGTCGTCACACACACACAAACCTAGGGTTTTCTTATTGCTTTCCTTTTTCTTTCATATTTTATGCATTCCACTTGATTTAACTGCTCTTATTATATATTCTGATCATCTTCTTCTTTTTAGGTTGGTCAGTATGTCCGAAGGTTCTGCGGTATTTCTTCCAGCGACGTGCTGGAGTGGTATAAAGCCTTTCCCACTCCTAGCTAGGCTTTTGTTGATGCCTCTGACTTTTCTCAGTTCATACCATTGCTGGGTCGGACCAGCAATGACCGGGTTTTGGCTGAATGCGTTGGCGGAGAGGTGGTAGGATACCATAAACACCTTCTACTTCATCACGTTCGAGGCCACATTGACTCCACAAGACTTTGCCATGCTGACGGGCATCCGAGTTGAAGGAATTCCCATCCTCTTCGATCCTAATATCACTCGCTCTGCTGATGCTCTAACATATCTCTTGGGCACTGTACTAGTCCAGATGGACAGAGATCGAGTCAGGTACACTTGGTTCTTTGAGCACTTCCATCACTTTCATTGCACCGAGCCCCACCATTATGAGTGGGTTGCCCGTGTCTTCTTGCTGTACATGTTTGGTACCTCCTTGTTCTCGAATAAGGAGAATACCGTGCATCTTTATTATCTTGGCGCCCTCTTCTGCCTCGATCGGGTGCCCACATATGATTGGAGAGGAGTTAAACTTGCTACATTGTATGACTCGATGAGGGCCTTGACCCAATTTTCTCAGGAGCTCAGCATAGGGGGATACTGGAGGGTTTGGGAGGTACGTCTTAGTTTATATACACTGTTCATTTATTTCTTTTATTATCTGTTATCTGCTCTTCTACTGACGCATTCTCTTTACAGCTATGGACTTATAAGTTCCTCAGGTTACATGTCCCGGCGAACTCTTTTGCTGATCCTCTGATTATCCCCAGTGCTGCTCGGTGGGCCTATGATTTGAAGGGGAGAAAGAGCGGAGGGAAGGACTTGGAGAGATTCCAAGAATTTTTAGATCAACTGACTCTCGACCAGGTACCATTTCTTACTCTATTCACAACTTATTGCTTACTGCTGTATCTATTCACTGATCACTGCTTACTGTAATGTATACTATTCTGTTAATTGTTTACTGATCACTGTACCGTTCACTCAATTTCTGTAGGTTTGCTGGGATGTCTATCGGGGAATGGAGAGTAGAGTTGGCAAGGACTTGATGCGCAGTCGTGATGCCTTCTCGATGTGGATCCTGCTGGAGGGTCCCTCATGTAGAGAGTATTATCTGGGAGAGAGGGTAGTCCGACAGTCTCTAGGTCTTGACCACTTTAGGATTTTGGCTGCCCCTCCAGTTCGTATGCGCCGGACAGACCTTCTGAGTCGAGTCGACATATTACTTGAGATGATGGGGACTCATGCTACGGAGCTATTGGGGCCCGAGGGGGATACACAGTATGGGCCCAGGAACATCTGTTTGGGCCACTTGGTCCTAGGCCAGCCCAACCTACTAGACAGAGGAGGGGATGAGCACCGGCGCCTGTTCCTGATGCTGCACCACAGGCTGTTGCTGTTGTTGCTGTTGGAGGAGCTATTGTCGCTGCTGGAGCTGGAGTAGTTGAGGTACATTGGACTGTTTCAGTTCTCTTGACCGGGTATCCCTTTAACATCCCTATCC
>JAOTRH010023178.1:0-21871 GCA_034768845.1 Heliamphora exappendiculata | reverse complement strand
AAATTAAATAATGAGGGGCGCTTTAGTCTTTTGGCACACCTAGGGTTTTCTCCCTAGGTAGCCGGCCCTAATTAGGTAGAGGGATTTTGTTTATGGATATATATATATATATATCTTGATATTATTTAGAAAGATATATATATAGATACCAAATATATCTTAAGAGATATATGGATGCAAAATATATCTTAAGAGATATATGGATGCCATATATATCTTAAGAGATATATTCTTTATAAAAAAAAAGGAGGCTCGAAAAAGAAAAATCCTAACCTAATTTCCCCAAAAGCTGCTCCCCCCCCCCCTCTCCCTTTTAGTAATTATTTTTTGCTTTTTGGTGAGAAAGAGTTTGAGAAAGAAACCAAGGCAATGATACACAAAGATCTGGGTCGTCTCGGATCTACGTGAGAAGATCATTTGGTCGTCTCGGATCGTTGTTCTGCATCAAAGAAACTTGAACAAGTTTCTTAAAGGTATATTTAATAGCAATATATCAGTTTAATGTTATCGTTTTTCATGAAAAATGCACGCGCCATTTTTTACGGTCACGGCGTTGGTTCTAAATTTTTATTTCGCGTTCCAACACTAGGACCATTGTGGTGGTCACGTGGGCAGCCTTTACAGGAGTGTTTCTAGAGAAATACTCCCCGACGTCGAAGAGGGACTTATATAGGGAGGAGTTCTACACTCTTACCTAGGGAGCCATATACGTCATGCAGTATGAGGCCAAGTTCACGAGCTTGTCCCGATTTGCACAGGAGTTGGTGAGCACGAGCTGCGATCGATGAGGTTTGAGCAGGGATTGAGGCCGGCGAATAGAGAGTGTGTGGTTGCATTGGGGCTTCGTGTATTCACAGAGCTGGTGGAGGCATCAGCGAGGGTGGAGAACACCATGACTGAGATTTGAGCTTTTAGGGAGGCCAGAACACCTCAGGGTGGAACAGAGGCGCAGACAGGTGGGCGTTTTAGCAAGAGGCAGAGGTCCTCTAGTCCTAGCTTTCATTTGTCTGGGTTACCTCAGCAGTTCTTTATACTAACACCATTAGTGGCTTCGTCAGGAAGGCCAACCAGAGGAAGGTCAGATGTTACAGATGTGGATAGCCACGACGTTGTGTATCAGATTGTCCACAGCCGAGGCAGTACAAGGATTCCCAGATGAGGCAGTCCTAAAGTCCTGTTCCAGATCAGTCACACGGGAGGGAGCTGCCGACTTGCTATGGATGTGGTCGAACGGGAAATATTCGGAGGAACTGTCCCCAGAAAGAGAGTGCGCTGAGTATAATGGGCACTCCAGAGGGTTCATATGTGTAAGAGCGGCAGTAGTATCCTGCAGTTCAGACTTCTCGGATGGCAGGTGGGAATACATCAGTTCAGTCGGTACGGCAGCTGACAGTGCTGAGTTATAGTGGATAGGGCAGAGCGACATTGCCCCGAGTGTATGCCCTCATAGCTCCTAGTTCTTCGAGGGCACCAGTTTTGTCGGATGATGCAGATATACCTTCAGCAAGCAAATGTACTTTCTAAGTCTGCAGACTTTGGGCCAGTTCCTTTCTTGCATCTGTTTAGGAGTTGGTGATGGACTCCGTGGGTGGTGTGCTGTGTTGAGGCAACGGTTGGTGATGATGTGAGGTTGGGGTGAGTTATAGATCCCATGTCTTTGAGATAGTTGGTCGTTATTTAGGATGCCTGACCTTATTTGACTGTATCTTAGGAATGGTTTGGCTGACCATCTCGTATGCCAGTGTCGATTGCGATTGAGGGTTTATTGTTTTGACCTTGAGTTGAATTTTGATGGTTAAATTCCTTTAAGGGGGTAGAGTTGTGAGACACTGGCCCATTTTTTCGGTCTTTTTCGACGCTTCCCGTTCGACCACATCCATAGCAAGTCGGTAGCTCCCTCCCCTGTGACTGATCTGGTACAGGACTTTGGGATTGCCTCAATTGGGAATCCTGGTACTGCCTTGGCTGTGGACAATCTGATACACAATGCCGTAGCTATCCACATCTATAGCATCTGACAGCAGTCCCTAGAGAGAGAGTGCGCCGAATATAATGGGCACTCCAGAGGGTTCGTATGTGTAGGAGCGGCAGCAGTATCCTGCAGTTCAGACTTCCCGGATGGCAGGTGGGAATACATCAATTCAGTCGGTACGGCAGCTGACAGTTCCGAGTTATGGTGGACAAGGCAGAGCGACATTGACCTGAGCGTATGCCCTCATAGCTCCTAGTTCTTCGAGGGCACCAGTTGTGTCGGATGATGCAGATATACCTTCAGCAAGCAAATGTACTTTCTGAGTCTGCAGGCTTTGGGCCACAGTTCCTTTCTTGCATCTATTTGCTATGTTGAGGCAGCGGTTGGTGATGATTTGAGGTTGGGGTGAGTTGTAGATACCATGTCTTTGAGAAAGTTGGTCGTTATTTAGGATGCCTGATCTTTTTTGACTATATCTTAGGAATGGTTTGGCTAACCATCTCGTATGCCTGTGTCGATTGCAATCGAGATTTATTGTTTTGACCTTGAGTTGAATTTCGGGGGTAAAATTCCTTTAAGGAAGTAGAGTTGTGAGACCCTGGCCTGTTTTCTTTTTCGGTGTTTTTCGACGCGAGTTTCGTGTTTATGTGATAGCATATTTTTAATGCTTTTTGATGCATGATTGGGGTTAAATATGCATGCGGGGTTAGTTCCCAGGGTCATGGGATGTTACGGTGCGAATTTTGAAAAAATTCAAAAAAAAATATTTTGGAAGCCTATAAATATTTAGAGTTGGAAATTTTCAAAATATATTTTCAAAACTTCCCCAGTAAGTTTTTTTTCTCTCTTCTTTCTCTCTAAGTTCTCGGGGGCCTGTGACTTGATTTTTGACGATCAAATTGCCGATTCTTGTTACTGGCGTCGTGGTCTACGCATTCATCCGGACAGAATTTTATTCTAGCAAAGCTCAATTTTGCACGTGGTTTGAGACATTGAGTTTTTAACTCACCGAGGTAGGATTCTAGACCCTACTGCTGTAGAAGGGTGCTACTTGTAATCGTGTGTGTTTTTAACGGTTAGATTGTTGTAGATTTGATTTTGTTTTAAAGTTTGATTTTTGGGCTAAAAACCGTGTTTGATCGATTTCGGTGGATGGAATTGTGTTTCAAGAGTTTTCTTTCGAGGGTTTGGTGTTGGGTTTGAGTGTGCGGATGTCCAAGGATGTTAGATGGGAGTTTGGAGGCTTCGATTCAAGGTTTGGAGGTGGAACCCATAGCATAAAATTAGTTTCTGGGCTTAGTCAGTCGACTGAACCTATAGATCTTAGGTTTGGGGTTCAGTCGATTGGATCTTGAGGTCAGTCGACTGAACCTTGTGTTTTGGGAATTTTGGGCTTTTCCAGTGTATTTTTCAGTCGACTGGGGGTTGGGTCTAGTCGACTGAATTCTGGGTTGTTGGTTTTGTGGTTTTTGGTTGGTTCATTGGGTTTCCAATTAGTTTTCAATGGTATTTAGTTGATTGATTATGGGGTTAGTTAATTGAAATACTGTTGGATTCCCTTTGGGGTTCGGTTGGTCGAGTTGTGGCTTTGGGAGTCGTGTCGTGGCTTCAAGTGTTCATTTAGGTGTCGTCCTCGGGGATGACGGGCATGGTTAGATGTCGGTTGTTGGGGGCACGATTGTGTGTGTGCTGGTTATGTGCGAGATGTGTGGGTCCGTGGTTCGATTTTAAGGTGGGTTTCGGTGAGAACTGTCATGTGAGAGGTTCAGGTGTTGGCCTCCAGGTTAGGTGTTGGTTTTCCCAGTGTGTAGACGGGTCCGAGTGTGTGGACGGATCGTTCGGATGAGCAGATGACAATGCGTGGCATGTGATGTCGGGTTGGGTTTTTTGGAATCTTTATGTGGAATGTCTTGGTTATACGTGCTTTTATACTTATAGAACTGTGGATAGTTTTATTCTTGTGCATGGTAAGTGGCCTTTGTGGTCTTGGTGCCTCTAGGGCTTTGGGCTTTGTTATCCCCTAATATGCAATTTTATCCCGTGGTTTCGGCATGTGTTGCGATGCCTGCTAATATGTAGAATTGTATCTGTATTGCATATGTGGGGCAGATATTGGTCTCTCGGTGAAAGTCTGTAAAGATGCAGATTTGGGGCGAATATTGTTCCCTCGGTGAAAGTCTGTAAAGATATCTGTTGGCTCTGGTCAACAAGGCATTAATGAGGGCGGATAATGGTCCTAAGGTGAAAGTCTGTGAAGATGTATGTGTTGCACGGGTTGTGTGCGTTGCATTAGTTGGGGGCTACGGTCCTTCGGTGAAAGGTCGAAAATATGCATGGATTGCATGAACTGCATTGTGGGACGGATAGACCAATTTTTAAATTGTTTTTAATAGTCGTGTAAATTGCGATCTAAAAACTTTTTTTTAACTATTTTCAAGGCTCCTGTGAGTGAGTCAAAAGATGATTTTTATCATCGCTTTCCCGTTTGCATGTGAAAATTATTTTAAACGTTTGAAGTAGAGTCTAAAACTGCACCTCATTTTCCTAGCATGTTTAACTTATACTGCACGCCTGTCTAGTTTTTGCTGAGCTTTGGCTCACAGTGTAGGATTTGATTTTCTTCAGGTACCGGTCATGCAGGTTGATTTGGAGGTGCCGGAGGAGTGGAAGAGCTGTAGTCTTTCTTTTTGTTCTTTCTGTTACATGTATGTTGTAACATGTTTTTCAGTGTTGGAACCGTGTAATGTATGCCGTTCGGCGATTATATACAATGCATGTATGATTTTAATTAAAAATGTATTCTCGAGTTGGTTATTTGTGGGTATTTCACGTGACCCGAAGTTTGGGGCATGACATATATGGTTGCCCCAGCAAACATGATAAATAAAACCTCACGATCGTGATCAACAAATGTTGCGGCTGTGGTTTTCAAGGTTCCATGGCCTATCAATCTTAGGCTAAATCTCTCATCCTTCATCCTTCATGCAATGAAAAACACTAAACAGAAAGTACTGTACACTGTAGATGGAAAAAAGGATGCATGAACACATCTCTCATGTCACTGTCTTTCAAAAACCATGCGGCAGTAGCCAAGGTAAAAGGACGACTGTGACAATCATAGAGGTAAAACTAACGGCCATGATAACGACATATGGCGGCCAGCACTTTATGGCTTACAAAACATACGGCCGTGGATATTTAAGGTCACAGCCGATATGTTCTAGGTCCACATTAAGTATTGAAATGAAAGCATAAAGAATAGCGATCACAACCCACTGATCTAGTGTTAGATCTACTGTTCATTGCCCCTCAAGGGAGAAAACAAGGGTATAAAAGAAAGAACACATATCATAACAACAAAGAGGAAAAGAAAACTATAAAGCATAAATGTCACGAAACTTTTAAAGACATATTCACACTCTTAACCCAAGACAAAGGTCACGACCTGGATAAAGGAATATCACGGTCGGACTATTCATAAGCATAAAAGTGACAGCTCGATATAAGAACCTCACAGTCGTTAATATAGGTGAAACAAACCTCACGGCCGTGTCATAGAAAGGTCGTGGCCGTTGGTTTTGTAGAACCTCAAAACAAGCAGAAATAAAAATGTAAAGAACAAAGACCATAGCTCATTTAATATAGGACAGATCTACTATTATCACTTCTCAAGAAAGTAAACTGAGATGCATGAACAATAAACAAAATGAAAACAAGACAGAGGAATATGAAATAAAAGGGCATCAAAGGGTTTTGAAAGTTCTTCTTTACATCTTCAGCCTAAAAGGAATATCATGGCTTGGGCAAATAAACTACACGACCGTACCTTATATATGTCTGAAAATGATAGCTCAATATAGGAACCTCACGGCCATTACTATTTTTGATAAAAAAGATGGCGGCTCAGCAAGACACTTCACGGTCGTTACTATAGGTGAAATAAACCTCACGGCTATGTCATTGAAAGGTCATGGCCGTTGGTTTTGTAAAACCTCAAAAAACTTTAAATGTGTTCAGTGTGCTGGTGAGTATAAAAACAGAACAGAAACAATAGTAACTATACAGAGCAGAAGACTATAAGGGAACTGAATATAATAAAAACTTAAGAAAAAAATGCTTGTATAGAAATAAATGATAACAAAACAATAAAAACCTCACCCACGACACCCTCGGAGGAAGAAAATGAGGGTTTAGAGAAAAGTCGTGGTTTCTAAGGTTACCTTGTGTGTATATCCCCCTCAAATGGTCCCTCGAGGGTGTGAATAGGAGGTGTTCAATCTAATACAAGCTCTAAGGACTCCTCCAACACAAGCAAGAACACAAAAAAGGCTTGGGAAGTATAGGATATTAGGTGAGAATGGATTTTGGCAGAGTATGGGTGTCCTGGAATTGCTCTCCCCGTTTCTGCTTCGAATCGCCACCTATTTATAGGTAAGGCGAGCAACATAGTGTTGGAGGAAAAACTACCAAGATGATTATTTTTGTAAATGATTTTTGATAAAAAAAAATAACTGAACGAGCAATCGCCGAAACGAGCTCTAGATAAATTTTTTGATGTCGAACGATCAAAATAAAAACCCGTGCCACCACAGTTAATTTAGAAACATACCTTTTTGTCGATTTTTCAACTATGATTTTTGATTCCGAGTTAAACCTCCCATCAAACCTTCTACTGTATTCCCTTATACAATTGCCAAACATAGTGTGAGCTACGATCATTCGAAAAATTGTACTGGTAGAACCTGTCAGCTTTAGTCTTGAATACAAGTTAAGATTTTGGTTCAACCTACCCGCATATTTATAGGGCTACAGCAGAATCTATGGATTAATTATGACAAAGACGTCTAGTGTAACCTAGATACCCATCAAACGGTTTTCACAACTAAGCAAACCTCTAAGCGGTATTTGTAGTTATGAAAACCTTGCAGCGGTTTTTGCAATTTTTAAAAAAAGCTAAATTACATTTCACACCACTAAAGAACTGTAACTGCACTCTAAGCCATAATCTCAAGACCTTCTTGCATTGAGCTCCTGTTATTAAATACTTAACTCATCTCCCTATGTTAAGATTCATGATACCCACCAATTAAATTTAATTACTGGCAATTTAATTTAATCGGCATCTTTAAAATTTCTTAAGCTCTTTCGCTTAACTTATTCGATCGCCGGATAATAAAATCCACCTGTAGGGTTTCGCCTGATCAAAACTTATAAGCTTCCTTAATGGGGTATTATCAATCTCGATCATTCGAAATATGAATTCCGTCAATAATTAATATTCACCATATAAATAATACCGATATCCAACTCACAGAGAATATAGACCCATATAAGATCGCACCCTCTAATGAATCAAAATAACGACTATTAAATATACGCAAATTAATAATTATTTCAGGATTAAGAGTATAAGCACTCTCATAATAACTTGGGGTGTAAATTAATTTAGATAGGCAGTATAAAATTAATTATCCCAATGTGTCCCTGTTCAATACACACAAGGTGCACTAGCATAGAGTCGGAATAATAGACGACGTTATTATCCGTTCCCCGTATACAAGATAGGCCTACTAAAAATCTATGCTATAGTTGTACCGATGGAATGTCCATTTTCATCTAAATTGTGAACAAAAAAACTTATATTCTGTAAGAACCTAAAATCTAGTATTCTATATGTAAGGCATACTCTACACACCAGATTATACACTATACAAAATAAAGGACATCCATGCATAACATTAAAGAAATGATATTCCATACATTGCTCATTAAGATTCTCATAAAATAAAAAAATTTAATTTAATTAAAACAAAATTAAATATTAAAAACATATTTTTCAGTATACAACCCTAACAATCTCCCACTTATACTCAAAACTATGCTGCCATACATTTGACTCCTATACCCTCTACATGGCTATCAAAAGTCTTAGCAAGTAAGCTGTTTGTAAAAGGATCTACAGGGTTGTCTCCTGATACAATATTGGTCACAGCAACATCACCGCTCTATGAACTCTTGGTTCCTTCAAGTTTGCAACCGCTCCGCTATTATCATAATAAAGTGTAATAGTAGACTGAATTAAAGGGGACCACATCCAGATCCAACAGAAAGTTCCTGAGCCAAACGGCCTCCTTAGTTGCTTCAGAAGCTGCCACGTACTCGGTCTCCATGGTAAAATCAACAATGCATGACTACTTGATACTCCTCTAACTTATAGCTCGACCTCCTAAGGTAAACACTTATCCTGAGGTAGACGTACGAGAATCTTTGTCTGACTAAAAGTTTGAGTCTATATACCATAAAGGTACTAGATTGTCTGCCTGGTAAACCAGTATATAGTTCTTAGTCATTTTCTAGTACTTGATTATATTCTTTACCGCAGTCCAATACTCCTGTCCTTGGTTAGACTGATATATGCTAACTATGCTAACGGCAAAACAGATATCGGGTCTAGTGCAAAGCATAGCATACATTAGGTTTCCTACTGCCGAAGCATAAGGATCTACCTTCATCTTCTATAGCTCATCATGTGTCTTAGAACAATGATCCTTGGATAAAGTGATTCCATGCCTGAAAGGGAGAAATCCTTTCTTGCAATCCTGCATCCTTAAACAAGGAAGGATATCATCGATATACTTTTCTTGTGATATGTCCAACATCCTTTATTTTTAATCTCGCACAAGCTTGATCCCAAGAATGTCACTGACTTCTTCCAAGTCCTTCATATCAAACTGTCCAGATAATCGTACTTTTACCATAGATAATGCCCCCACATCGTTTCTGATGAGCTCTTATCTTCTACATAAAGTACTAAAACGATCACAATTCTTCCGTCACACTTCTTGTACACATAGGACTCATTTGAACTCTTATCAAAACCATAAGACTTAATGGCTTGATAAAACTAAGTCTTCCAAGACCTCGATGCTTGCTTAAGTCCAAAAATGGATCTCTTAGGCTTGAACAACATGTACTCCTCACCCTTTACTATGAATCCGTCTAGTAGTGCCATATAGATACACTTGTCAAGACTTTCGTTAAGGAAAGCTATTTTGGCATCCATTTGCTAGATTTCGTAATTGAAATAAGCAAATAATGGATAAGAGAATCCGAATAGACTTAAGCATGGCTACTGGTAAAAAGGTTTTCTCATAATCGATCCCTTCTTTCTGAGTGAACCCTTTTGAACAAGCCTAACTTTGAAGGTTTCAACCTTCCTACTCCTCTTTTCCTCTGTAGATTCACTTGCATCAAATGAATTTTATCCCTTCGGGTGGTTCTACAAGTTTTCAGACCTAATTAGAATACATAGATTACATCTCAGAATTTATAATATTTTGCTAAAGATCTGCATCTTTGTCCTGAAGTACTTCGTTATAGTTACAAGATTCGGTATCCAATTCTATCGGGACCTTGTCAAAAGACTCTCCCAAGAACATATACAGATCAGGTTGATGAACAACCCTCCCACTACGACGAGGTACTACCTGTGTCTATGTACTTGCAGTAACACGCTGTGCAGAATCTGAACCCTGTGCACCAGCACCCTGTTCATGATTTGCACCTATCCTGATATTCCTCACACTACGACGAGACAATGGCATATTAGTGACTTGTGGTTCTTCTTTCGTTCTACTAGTATTTTCTTTCATTTTTTCTAAATTTTTTTTACTATTGGGTCTGTAGTCCATAATATAATTCTTTTTCAAGAATCGAGCATTGATGCTAACAATGACTTTCTGATCCTTAAAATTATAAAATACACCACCCTTCGCTCACTTGGGATACCCTACAAAAAAATAGACTTCTGTCATTAGTTGCAACTTACCCGCGTTGCCCTTCAGCACTTGTGCTGGACACCCCTAAATCTGAATGTATTTCACACTAGGCATACGCCCAGTCTACAATTCTATGGGAGTAGAAGGTACTGACTTAGAAGGTACCAAGTTCGTAATGTAAGTCGTTATCTCTCATGCGAGTCTCCAAAACAAATTGGATAATCCTGAATAACTCATCATAGACCTTACCATCTGTATAAGAATCCAATTCATTCTTTCTGCTACACTATTCTGCTGCAGAGTATAAGGTGCACTCAACTGGGATATAATCCACTCCTATGACAAGTAGTCCCTAAACTCTCCAAAGAGGTATTCTTCACTACGGTCGAATCATAGTGATTTGATACTTTTACCCAGACATTTCTCCGCCTCTGCTTTGAATTTTTCAAAGCATTCAAACTTACGGTGCATTAGGTAAATATATTCATACCTTGAGTAGTCATCAATGAAACTGATAAAATACTTAAAACCACCTCTAGCTCAAATTGTCATAGGACTGCAAAAATCAGAATGAACTAATTCCAACAGTTCTTTACCTCTATAGCCTTTGGTCGAAAAAAGCCTCTTGGTCATCTTTCCCTCTAAACAGATTCACATACTAAAAGTGCCTCAACTTCCAATGAACTCAAAGGTTCATCTTCTACCAGTCTGTTTATCTTTTTTAGATTATTATGACCCAAGCGTAAGTGCCAAAGAAATGGTTAGTTCATTAAAGAAGGAAATATTCTCTTATATGGTAAATTAGATGTCTTATTCAATTCAGTTAGTTGAGTTTAGAAGAGATAGGAGATACGGCATACAGATCATCTACCAATGTACTAGAACAAATAAAATATTTATTTTTTTTCACAACCACAGAGTCATCAAAATAAATAGAATATTTGTCCTCCATTAAACTAGAAATCAAAATTAAATTTCTTCTAATCGAAAGTACATAATGACAATCTTTTAGAAGTAATATCCTATCTCTACTAAAACTGAGAGTGACATCCCCTCTTGCAACTCTTGCCACCCTTGTATTATTACCAATATGTAGGTATATTTTTCCATCACTAAGCTGTCTAATTTCTTGAAATCCCTATAAAGAATTATAGACATGATTAGTGGCTCTCGAATCTACACACTAGGTTCCTGTGGATAATACCGCTAAATATGTTTCAACCACCAGTGAGTAGAAATTACTTGGTTTATTTTGCTTACTGAGAAAATTCGGACACTGCTTTTTCTAATGGTCAACCTAGTTACAGTGATAGCACTTGCTTCTCGGCATCTTCACACCAGTTTTGGTCCCTTAACTGCTTTTGGATCTGTGCCTCCCTGTGTCTGAATATTTTTCTTCTTCTTACCTTTCGGCATGGAGGAAGAACCTTTCTCAACTACATACATAGAACTTAGCTTCTTAAGAACACCATTGGCTGCTTGAAGTTTCTTAAGAAGTTCTGGCAATGAAAAGTTGAGCTTATTCATGGTATAGTTCAGGTAGAACTGCTTAAAACTTTTAGGAGTGACTGGAGTATGATATCGACCTGGGTTTTCCCATCAATTTTTGCTCCTAGGATCTCCAGTTCATTCAGAATAGTGATCATCTTCAGAATATGATCCCTAACTGGGGTGCCTTTAGCCGTGCCTTTAGCACGGCTAAAGGCATGGCTACCTCCCTAACAGCACGATTTTAATCCCCAAACAGTTTTTGAAGTTCATAATCATGTCATAGGCACTAGATATAGACTGATGCTGATGTTGCAAAATATTTGACATAAAAGCCAAAATATAACAACGAGCCATTTGATTAGCTCTCTGCCACTTCTGATGGGCCTGGATTTCCTGTTCGGTCACCTCCTCATCAGGTACTGGTGGACATATCTCAGTTAACACAAATTTGTAATCCTTAGTAGTTAAGACAATATCCAAATTTTTTTCCAGTTAACATAGTGCAGTCCGATAAGTTTATTTTCTTTGAATATTGAAGCGAGTGAATTGAAAGCCATTTTATTCTTGAGAATAACATAATTAAAAATAACCGTTAATTATGACGAGCAATACTTTGAATTAATTTTAATTTGGTTCCCTCTACCATTTTAAAAGAAATTCGCCAGCAGCTTGCTACCTTTTGAATAACATGTCTAGATAGGAGGACGTCTAGTATCCATCGTTTGTCCAAACAGACCAATTCTTATTAATTTTACTATCTAGGCAACTAACCCTGCCAAGTAAAATTAAATAACTGATATAGTTTCGGTTCAGTATATAATAGTATTGACTTAGATGGAGATGATACTATTATATATAACTAAGTGTTAACCATCACCTAATCCCAAATCAATCGCTTCGCAATGAACCTTTCAGATGGATAAGTGATCCACACTAACAATTATCCAGAATTATCCCTAAATGAGGTTTGTACTAGCGATACCGTAATTAATTTGTTCGATAAAAAGGAAAGCCTTACTGGTAACACGCAGAATTTAATTACATCGCCTACAAACTGGTGATAGAGACCGCAGAATTTATCTGTGAATAAATTTTCTTTCCTACTTAGATTTTTAAAATATTTTTGAGGGTTATAAAAATTTGTTTAATTAAAATAAATTTATTAATTTCGAAATTACACGATTTGAAAGAATCAAATATCTTTTCATGTTTTAATGCGTAACAAATAAAATTCAAGGCACAGTTTTTCGTTCAGCTTTTCAGCTAAGATCAATTAAAGATATTTAATTATTTTATTTTTTGTTACACATTTTTTGAAAAATAATAATTTTTTTTAGATTAAACATTTTTTATTTAATTAATTAAAAATTTGAATTTAATTTTCACGTTTGTCAAGATATCCAATTTTATAAAAAAATATTTTAAACGTGATATTTTATAAAAAATAAAATATCTGATGTTTTTCTATTTAATTAAAAACTTTAATTAAAAAAAACTTAATTTTATTTTTCATTACAAAATATTTAATTAAAACAGAATTTTTCGATTTAAATAAATTAACAGAAAAATATAAAACAAATATACATCATCCACGCAGTTCATATGAATATAAATACAAGATATGTATATATTCCAATTTTATGATCAATTCGAAACTCTGAAGAAATTTAGTCTCCTATTGAAGATCAACTGTAATAATCTTTTTTCGAGTCAGCTTCCTTTATCCCAATTGTATCAGGATTCTCTGATATACTGTCATATGCAAATATATCACATCTAGATTAAAACATATCAAAAGAATTGAGCCAAGACAGCCTGGAACAGCACCACCACCGTCGGCCACCAGCTACCGCCGGCGCCACCCATGCCGCGAGCTTTAGGCAACTTTTGCCGCCTCCTCCGTGCTTTATTTTTGACGTCATTTTTTCTTTGAAAAATAGCTCTAAAAAATTATTATTTTTCTGTCAAAAAACCAAAACAAAAACTTCCAAGAAAATAGCTTTCGATGAGCCCCAAAATAGCTGCCGCTGCCCACTTCAGCCGCCTGTTTGGGCTTTTCTGTGGTATTTTTGGCTCCTATTTTTTCTAAAAAATAGCACTGATATCCAGCAATGTGAGACCCTGACTCATTTTCTATTTTTTGGCATTTTTGGACGCGCATTACGGGTTTTTGTTTGAGCAGGTTTTTATTTCTTTTGATGCATGATCAGGCTTAGATATGCATGCAGGGTAGGTTCCCGGGACCCAGGGTCATTGTGGTGTGAATTTCAAAAAAATTCAAAAATAGATATTTTGGAGACTTATAAATATTTGGAGTTAGATATTTTCATAAAGATATTTTTTAAAATTTTTTCAACAAGCTTCCTATTTTTTCTCTGCCTTCTCTCTAAGTTCTCGGGGGCCCAGGGCTAGATTTTCAATGATCCAACAGCAGATCCTTACTTTTGGCACAGTGGGCTATGCAACCATCCGGTCAGATTTTGATTCTGGCGAGCCTCAGTTTTGCACATGGATCAAGACGTCGAGTGTTGAACTCACCGAGGTAGAATTCTAGACCCTACTGCTGTATAAGGGTGCTACGTGTAATCGTTGGTATTTTTAACGGTTAGATTGTTGTAGATCTAAGAGTATGTTCAGTTGGATTTTTGAGTTTAAAACTTGTTTTTGTTGGTTTTCGTGGATGGACCGGGTATCGAGAGTTTCTTTTGAGGTCTTAGTGTTAGGCTTGGGTGTACATATGTTTAAGGGTGTTAAAAAGGGAGTTTTGAGGCTTCGATATGAGGTTTGGAGGGCTGACCTGTAGCTTGAAAAACAGTTTCTAGGTGAGTTCGGTCGACTGAACTCAAAGGTTCAGTTGACTGGATCATAGTTCTTGAGTTCGATCGACTGGACCGTGGGGTTCGGTCGATTGAACCGTCCGTTGAGGCATTTTTGGCTTTTCCAATGTGGTCTTCGGTCGACTGGGGGCTTGGTTCGATGGTTGTGTTTCGATTTTCGATTGGCGTCCTATGGTATTCAATTAATTGATTTATGGAAATTAGTCGATTCAAATACATGTGGATTCCTTTTGGGGTTTGGTTGGTTGTGCGGTGGGTTCGGGTGTCATGTTGTGATCCCAGGTTTTTGTTTTGGTGCCATCATCGGGGGTGACGTGCAAGGCTATATGTGGGTTGTTGGGGCTTGGTTGTGTGCTCATGGTTGGGTATGGAGCGTGTTTGGGCCCTTGATCCTTTCGAGGAGAAAGGTGGCATTTGTAACCTCGTGATTTGAGGGGGTTTGATGTTGGCCTTCGGGTTAGGCTTGTTTGTCCCTGTGAGTGGATGTCGGGTTGTTTGACGGGTGGCATCATGATGTGAAGTTCTATATGATTATATGCATTTATAACTGTGATTTATTATGCATGGAATAAGTAAGTTGATTACATGGCTTGGTATTGTTACGTGTAACATGGTTGCATGGTTAAAACCCATAGTTTTATTAGGCATGGATGTGATGGATCTGTGGAGAACATGCGTGTGGTGCATGTGGTATGTTTATGCATTTAAGTCATGACTAGGTTATGCGTAGGAATGCTCGGTGTTATCCCGTAGTTTTAGTAATATCCTCTTGTATGTATTCGGTGTTACCCCGTGAATTTTAGTTTTATCCTGTAACATGCGGTGTTATCCCGTGGTATACGGTTTTATCCAGTTGTATGCGGTCTTATCCCGTGGTATAATCCGTGGTCGGCTGTTTCATCCCGTGGCTTACGGTAAAGTATGCGATTTTACCCCGTGATCTGGCTTACAGTTTTATCCCGTGGTGTGCGGTCTTATCCCGTGATGTACGGCTTTACTCCGTGATTTGATATATGATTTTACTCCATAGTATACGGTTTTATCTCGGAAATCTATGTTTATGTGCGGATCTTTATCTCAATGTTAGATATGTAGTTGCGGCGTGTGAGGGCCGGTTGTATGTATCATGGATTGCATGTATTGCATTATGGGACAGATAGACCAATTTTCAAATTGTTTTAAGAGTCGCGTGGATCGTGACCTAAAAACTTTTTTTCAACTATTTTTTTTTGCTCCTGTGAGTGAGTCAAAAACATGGTTGTATCCTCGCTTTCCCTTGCATGTGAAATTATTTTTGAGGCTTGAAAGAGAGTCTAAACCTGCACTTCGATTTTCTAGCATGTTTTGTTTATGCTACATGTATGTCTAGTTTCTGCTGAGTTTTGGCTCATGGTGTGCGATTTTGCTTTTCTTCAGGTACCAGTCACGCTTGGTTGATCTGGAGGTGCTGGAGAGGTGGAAGAATTAGAGTCTTCCTTTTTGTTTCTCTCTGTGTCATGTATGCTTAATAAATGTTTCTCGGCGTTGGAGCCTTGTAATGTATGTCGTTTGGCGTTTATATACAATGCATATATATTTATTTTGAGAGTGTATTCTCGGGCTAAGTGCGTGGTTGTTTGTTTATGGGTGTTTCACGTGGCTCGGAGTTTGGAGCATGACAAGAAACATGTTGGTTTGAAGAATGATTCGAAAACAGTTGTAAAAAGCCTTAAAAAATAACCCCGAACAACTGCTTATAGTGCTGCCGCTAGCCGCCGGCTATTTTTCTCCATTGTTTTGTTGCCATTTTTTCCCCTTTTTTGGACTATTTTTTAGTAGTATTTTACTGCTATTTTATGCCAAAAAATCTACTGAAAACCAGTCTAAAAAACATTGCAAAAACTAATAAAAAATGACCCCGAACCGCTGCCGGTGGTGCTGCTGACTGGGCTATTTTTGTGCCTTTTTTGGGAACCTATTTTAATACTATTTTTAAGCCTAAATACTATAAAAAAAATTTCTAGAAAAACTGTCAAAAAATTCGTGACAAAGGCACCGCGATCCATGGACCATAACTCCCGAAATCACTGCCGGAGCCGGTGCCGGTGCCGCTGCCTGTTCTTCGTGTCGTTGGATATTCAACCTGTTCTTAAATATTCTAAAATAATATTTAAAATTTTTTTACATGAAAAACATATGTCCCGTAGGCATACATTCAATCTAAAAAACTTAATCTATCGCGATCATCCCTCGTGATTAAAAAATTAATTATAATCATCATCTAAACTATTCAATTAAACATAAAAAATATGATGATCATAAAATTAGAATTAAAACGCCCGCAAAACAAAATTAGCATAATTCTAAATTTGCTCGGCCCCTCGATAAACTGTAAACAAAAAACAAAACGACTTAGATACCAATTGTTGGAAGCAAAACTGCCAAGATCATTATTTTTGTAAACGATTTTTGATATAAAAAAATAACTGGATGGGCAATTGCCGAAACGGGCTCCAAATAAAACTTTTGATGTCGAACGATCAAAATAAAAACCCGTGCAACGACAATTAATTTAGAAGAATACATTTTGGTTGATTATTCAACTACTATTTTTTATTCTGAGTTAAAACTCCCGTCAGATCTTCTACTATATTCTCTTATGTGATTTACGAATGTAGTGTGAGCTACGATCCTTTGAAAACTCGTACCGACAGAACCTGGTCAGCTTTAGTCTTGAAGACAAATTATGAATTTGGTTTAGTTTACCCGTATATTTATAGGGCTACAGTGGCGACCTGTGGAGTAATTATGTTGAAGACTTCTAGTGTAACCTAGATACCGATCCAACGGTTTTCGCAATTATCATAAAATACTAAATTACAGTTCACAACACTAAAGAATTGTAACTGCACTAGAAGCCATAATCTCAATACCATCTTGCATTGAGCTCCTATTATTAAATGTTTAACTCATCTACTCACGTTAAGATTTTTATACCCGTCAATTAAATTTAATTACTGATAATTTAATTTAATCAGCATCTTTAAAAAATTTTAAGCCTTTTCGCTTAACTTATTTGATCGCCGGATAATAAAATCCACCTATAGGATTTTGCCCGGTCAAAATTTATAAACTTCCTTAAGAGGGTATCGTCAATCTCGATTATTTGAGACATAGATTATGTCAATAATTAATATTTATTATATAAATAATATCGCTATCCAACTCACTGAGAATATAGGCCCATATAAGATTGCACCCTCTAATAAATAAAAATAACAAATATTAAATATTTACAAATTAATAAGAACTCTCGTAATAACCTTGGAGGATGAATTAATTTATATAGTTAGTATAAAATTAATTACCCAAATGTGTCCCATTTAATACATACAAAGTGTACTAGCATAGAGAGTTAGAATAATAGTTGATGCTATTATTTATTCCCCGTAATTAAGACATGCCTACTAAAACTCTATACTACAGTTGTACCGATGTTATGTCCATTTCCATGTAAACTCTGAAAAAAAAATTATATTATGCAAGAACCTAGAATCTGGTTTTCTGTGTGCAAGTCGTACTCTACACACCAGATTAAATACTATATAGAATAAAGGACATCCATGCATAATATTAAAGCAATAATATTGCATACATTACTCATTAAGATTCTCATAAAATAGAAAAATTAATTTTATTAAAATTAAATTAAATACTAAAAACATAGTTTTCAATATATAGCCCTAACTCATAAACCCCTTCTGGGATGCTGCTACATGTCCAAAAATAGGTAATAGTGACGGCCGCTACCTTTTTGCTTTTTAATAGTTCAAGACGGCATCTTTTTGCTTTTTACAATTCCAGCCGCAATCTGTATGAAGGTGAAACGTAGCGGTAGGTTTCCAAAGTGGCGGCCACTATAATAAAGGTAGAGGCCAAGATCAAAAGGTAGTGGCAAGGATCAAATAGTGACGGCCATTAGAAATGAAGGTCACAGCGTGGGTTATTTGATGGTTTTTGTGTTTTCGCATGCTTAGGAGTATCTCCGAGCTTGATTTTCATTCTTTTGTCATCGGGGAGCATTCGAGACAGGTGCCTAAGATTCAGCTTGGTCAAATTCGGGTGTCTACAGTGAGGTGATGGAAAAATCCATCTCGCTCTCTTCGTCGGTGATCTCCTCCTGAGGACTCTCCCGATCCGTATACATCAGTGTGATAAGTGGAGAGACCTTGTACTTGTCTTGGAATCTCTCCAGACTTGAAGGAAAAGTAGTAAGATGGGAGTATATTGTCATAGTAATAAAAGTTTGTAGCAGTAAGTGGGGAGGAAGAGAAGTAGAGGGTTTGGCGATTGACGTAAAGGGGATTAATAAAGGACATGCAACGTTTACTTCCCCTCAAATCAAACCTTTATACTGAAGCACCTTAGGAAGCCAAAATGATGAATTTGGATTGCTGTGGTGTCGAATGAGCAGAGGGACGCCAATAAAATGCTTCACGCTTCGCGTGCGTAAGAAGTCATTCAACCACCATTTTACGCATGGCAGAAGTGGCTACAAACTAAATAGCGGATAGCCGCTAAAATGAAGCCAGAAGAAATGATAGAAATCGAGCCATGTGCAGTTCAGTAATGAGAATAAAGGGATTCCTAAAGGTCCTAACGGAAAAAAATCACTGAATCTTGCGAACTGTGACCTCGGTCAGAGGACGGATCCCTCGAGAGGAAAGACCACCCCAAACATCCCAAATGGCATATTAGGGGCATGATCTAAGATTGTAGATCATTGTCAAATAACAGATCCAAGCATCAAAACACCTTGATAATGGATCCCCGAGACCCTTAAATGAACGAGGCCCGAAGATAGCAATAGAGCCACGTATACCTCGGTAGAGAAATCTAATGGATCACTAACAATCCTATCGGCTAAGGAAAACGAGGCATGCATCTAGTAGCCTTGGTCAAATGACGGGCTTTTGAGCATTGCCCACACTAAGTGTCCCTTGCATCATTTGAGGCAAAGGGACCAAGGTTCTAAAAGGAGCCATGGGGATCAGCGACATTATCAACCCAACCACATGCAAAGAATTATGCACGCGCTTAGTCAAGCTTGCCAACTATCATAATATTGAATCTTCTTAAGCTCCATGGGAGGCGAAAGTCAAGGTTGAACACCTCAATTAAAGGGGCTAA
Source organism: Heliamphora exappendiculata (assembly GCA_034768845.1). Classification (NCBI taxonomy): domain Eukaryota; kingdom Viridiplantae; phylum Streptophyta; class Magnoliopsida; order Ericales; family Sarraceniaceae; genus Heliamphora; species Heliamphora exappendiculata. The sequence goes on along the minus strand of JAOTRH010023178.1, from coordinate 2,624 downwards.
GCCCTTAGACCTAAGGAGTATCCGAAAAAAGATTCCACTACAGAAATCCAAAGAGGAACAGAGCTCCTACCAGCCTTCACACCCCAGCATCTCAGTTCAAAGGAGGGTAGCCTTTTGAATGACCACAACGAGTAACAAGAAGGCAGACATGAAATGGAAACATTTAACATCCCAGTTAAAGTGAAAAGAAAATTTTTATCAACAAGATCGAAGCATTACAATCGCAGTGAGACTGGCCTTACAAAACGACCCCATTCAAACAGAAATACAAGACCAAAGTATAAGACTGAAGTACAGAATCAAAGTACAAGATTGAAGTACAGAATCAAAGTACAAGACTAAAGTACAGAACTAAAGTACAAAAGAAAAGTACAAGACCAAAGTATAAGACTGAAGTATAAGACCAAGCCATAAACACCAGACCCTACTCCTGAAAGGAAAAATGCGAAAAAGAAGAAAGGCAAAAATAGCCAGGTCGACCCGTCCGTGGGTACAAGTTACCCACACAGAACAAGATTATCTTCCTTCCTTGTGTAAGATGTCAATAAAGATCAGCATCACTATGCCACAGCGTTCACACTAGAATGATTGAGACTATCGCTCAGCCGCCGCACCAGCTCCGGCTTCGAAGTAGTGTTTCGGTACTAGAATCATAGCCTCGCACATTCGGCTTTGTCCTTTGCACTTTAGTATGAGAAGTCCCCATAATAGGACCACACTTCTAGGTCAGGCACAAGGGAACAAAGCCTTGTTCGCCTAGCCACAAGCTCCCTAACAAAAATTGGGATGGCACTAGTGTTGATGAGTGAATCGAATGCATAACCACCAAGATGTCAAGGAAAACTACTTCTTTTTCGCTACTATGGGAAGACCTTTTGACATCTAACAAGACATGATACCCGATGGAGATGAGATAAGGGATAAAATCTCGCGACTCGAACCCAATAGTGGCGAAGAAAATCAGAACTAGCTCAACACCCAGCCCTATAGTGAAGGGTGAATGAAGAGAAAATGAGAAGCGAAGTAGCGGAGGAACAACATTAACAGGACTAGAAAACGTTAACTGGGGAAAAAAAGCAAAAAAGGAAATCAGTCTCTAAGATGGGTAGGAGCCGAAGAAGCAAGTGATTTTGAAACTTTGGAGATTTCTCCACCTTATATACACACGAACATATAGAACCCAAATTCAAAAAGATGTACGTTCCTTCGAGCAAACAAAATGACGCCTAAAGAATCAAAACATCAGAAGCATGTCGAGCCAGTGCACGGTAGTCGAAGGGCCAACGCATGTCAAGAGGCAATCACTTCGCGAACGTGAGGGTTTTCAAATAGATGGATCATGAGGAGACAGACCTTAAGACCAAACATCTCTTACATCTCAATTAAGCTCAAAACATAAGAGATGGGGGTAAATGACGGAGGATGGCTTGAAAACCCAAGCTTGGTCCACGGCCTAGGGGCCTAGTCCAATGGCTCGATTCAGAATAGATCCACCAGGTTAGCTAATCCTTTTAAGCTCGGTTGGAGATGCATCAAAGGTGCCGAACGAGGAAGGTGTATGTGATGGAACATCCAAACTTAGAGTATCATCTCCGAACATCCTTACATTGAATGACAGCAAATGTGACATGAGGTAATCAACCACTCCGTCGGTGCCATAGAAGGCACCCCATACAGGTCTTGCAAAGGGAAATGAGGGGTTCTGTCAGTGTCAATCCTGGAGAACCGCCCCCTTCCTGCCAAAAGACATGGGGAATCCATCCTTCTTGCTAAACCTTCAATAGCTATAATATAAAAACTGAGCTCGAACATAAAGCAAGGGGGACTAGATTACTTACTAAAACTCGGTCAAATTCACTTCAGAAAGGCACTCATATTTTATACATCCCACTGACTTTAGCATCGGAGGGGCTTTCCGGTCAAGCCCACTACGTAGTTCACTTTTGTTTACTTGTGCAGGAGCGATCACATCGTTGATCCTGAGGACCTGGGCCTAGTTCTTTCCTTTTCCTCTGCGACACATCACATCTTTGTGGAATCACCCCCACATAACTTTCAATTAGGAACCTATGCCTATAAAACTCGTATTTCAATGAACTTCAATGCTAGTTAGCCGAACATTCGAAGATAAGAGTATAATATTCCAAGGCCTATACTATAATACCATACAACGTAGTGTGGAACTCACTTAACTTATGGTCCACCATAGACCACACTCTACCAAGTCTATAAAACTTATAACCTATGCTCTAATACCAAAATGTCACACTACCCTCAAAGGGTACTCTACCTATACAGTGGGGACATGATCTTGCCAAAATCCAGTGGTTTCAAAACAAGATAAGGCTTAAAAAATCATAAATAAATACATATAAGTTTGACTTCTCATTCAAAGCATCCTTTAAAGTTAGGCTTGTTGTGAAGGGGTTTACTCAAAAAGAAATGTTCGATTATGAGGAAATCTATTCGCCGGTGGCTATGCTTAAGTCCATTCGAATTCTCTTATCCATTGCTTCTCATCTCGATTACGAGATTTGGCAAATGGATGTCAAGACGGCATTCCTTAACGGGAGTCTTAACGAGAGCATCTATATGATGCAGCCAGACGGGTTCATAGCAAAGGG
>JAOTRH010023167.1:0-21872 GCA_034768845.1 Heliamphora exappendiculata | reverse complement strand
AATTTTATTAAAAAAATGGTCAAAATGTCAAATTTATAAAATTCAATGCTATGAATGCAAAGGATATGGACATATGGCTAAAGAATGCCTGAACTTTCTTAGGAAGAAACAGAAGAGACTCATAGTCACTTTGAATGATGAAAGTGAACCCGACACGAATGATGAGAAGGAACCTGATTATGATGATAGTGTGACATTGCAGTTTTTGTTGTTTCTGTTCAAGAGGAACCAGTTGAGTTTAAAAATGAAAAGTATATAAATAATTCTAAAAAAGAGGAAGGTGAAAAGGGTAGTGACTCTGAGGATGATGAAGCTCTCAAACAAGCTTATGATAAGCTGTACAATGAGAGTTATTTATTAACTAAGCACAATGCTAAACTTGTTAAAAAATTCAAATTGTGTGAAAAAAAGATTGAAAGTGTCAAGCAAGTGCAAACTGAAACTCAAGTTATAGTAGGAAAGTTAAAATCTAATAGGCAGATCTTGTGTGAAAAAAAAACCCTGTTTGAGTTGAGTCAAACAAGAATGACCAGACTAACTGAACTTGAAAAAGAACTGTATGCTTGTATTAATTTCAAGAAAAAGCTTGAATGTAAATTTGCTAAATTAGAAATTGACTGTTTGATTGCTTAAGCTACTTTCAAGAAAAATTAAATGCAGGTACTAAGACTTTGAATGACTTGCTTGAGCTGCAAAAAATTATGACAGATAGATGTGAACTCGGCTTTGTTGGTGCATCGTTAAGTAAATCGTCCATAGGAAAAGAAAAAATTGGCCAACCAATTCAACTTGAATCTGCACCAAAATTTGTGAAAACAAAAAATGACATAAGCTCAAAAAGATCATCTGCAAACGTTTCAGCCAAAACAAATGAAAAATAGAAGAATTAGACGGGTAAAACCATCATTTTTCATGGTGAGGTAAGAAAGTATAAGTTCATACTTGTTTGTCATTATTGTGGGGTCAAAAGGCATATTAGACCAAACTGCTTTTAATTGTATGGTAATTTTGATTCTTGCTCTGGATATCCTGATGTTCTTAGAAATAGTGCATTCTTTGATCAAATGCATGATTTTAGGAATAGACTGAATTATCTCAGGATTAGAAAAATTGTTTTCAAAACATGGACTGAAAATAATCTGCCAAACTTATGCACGAATATTATGCTGGGAAAGACCGAGTCAAGTATAGAAAAGTATGGGTAAGAAAGAGTAATCTTGATAGTTTTTTAACTAGTCGTAGTCCCTAGTTTGTTTGTTTTTTCAGTTTGTTTTTTTGAGTTTTTTTTTTCTTTTTTTTTTTAAAGTTTTTTTTTGGATCATATGTTTAAAATAAAATTGTGGGGGACATTATTAATGATTGAGTACTATTTTTGTATATTATTTTATTTGGTTGAAATTTCATAATTTAGGTTTTGAGATTAACTACCACACTGATTTTTGGATAATTTAATTCATAGTTGATAGAACGCTTTTAGAGATGAGTCTATTCTGTACACCATTTGAACATTGATAGATGCATGGATCTTTTGTACTTGGGATTATTTTTATCTATGGGTCTCTCTTATCTTTCAATTTTTTAAAATTCTCACAAAATGACCACATAGTAGCGACCCTCTAGATCTTAATGTTTGCACTCTTTCCTTCTTTTGTTTCTGTATGTTTGGCTTGAGGAAATGGCTACCTATGCGGACCCTGTCTTTTCATTTGTATTAGTGTGCAGCCACCTTGAAATTTGTGCCAAAATTTGCTTATATCTAAGGAAATGGTTACCTATGTGAACTTTATTTTTTTGTTCGTACTAGTGTAAAAACCACCTATGAAAGCATAAAAAAAAAAAGAAAAAAAATCTTTGCAGCCTTTAGTTGGGGGGAGTTAGCTTATAAAATGAATTGGGTCAAAGCTAGTTTGACTTTGTGGCATCCTTAATATTTAATAAATAAATATAACTCGACTATATAGATTTCATATAGGATTTAATCTTAGAGTTTGAAAATATTTTAAGTCACACACACACTATTTCATATAGAATCTATCCTTCTTATGTTCGTTCATATAGGAATATAGCTTATCTTGAATTCTGTGTGTTTTTTTATCAATCTGATTAGACTTTGATGTTTAAGTGAATATAATTGTGCATGAGTCTAGTACTTGCTCTTTAATTTTATTTCCTACTCAAAAATATTTATTTTGTTTTTATTGTGTTTGTGTGTCAATTCATGATAAAAAGGGGGAGCTAGAAGTGATTGAGGGAGAGTGTTAAGTGATTAATTGTTTTTGAGTGTTTTTTAGAGTTTAGTTTGAGGGGGAGATTCTTTTTCTTTTTTTTTTTTTGTTTTTTTTTGTGGAAGTGTTTTTTGTTGTGTCAGTATATATCGTTTTCTTAGCTCGTTTAATTGAATATTCTTGCTTGTTAGGTTTTATCACAGAATTGCCAAATGAAAAAATTGTTACGAATTTTGATTGACCTCGGTCTTATTAGTTTTTAGTTTAGTAAATATGTGACAAATAATTATTCAAATTATTTATTTTATTCATTGATATTTTAATATTTTTCTTGTTCGAATTTTGGTTTTAATATTACAGGATAACGCAAAAGGAGCAGAAAACATCAAAAAATATTCCATGGTGTCAAACTGTTCGACAGATCGCTCAAGCGGTGCATTGAGACCTCCATTGCACCTCTCGGTATCTCATACTCTGCAACAAGAAACTGCAGTACATATTTCACCACTCGGGCAGTCCTTGACGAGACAGCTTTTAAGTGTAGCAGCAGATAGGGTTTTAGCATGCTCCTATAAATAGAATAGCTAGGGTTTCATATTGGGTGCCTCTTTTGATATTAAGAAAATATAGCCGTCACAGAGAGCTTTTGAAGTTTTTCATCATACTCGCAAGTTAATCTACAACAATTTAATGACTCTTTAGCTTCCGCACAATCAAGTCAATCATCAAGAATTCAAACCTTCAACGATCTGTTCGTGTTCGTGCTCGTGGAGTCGCTTGAGAGAATTCTCAAGTGTTGAAGTTTGGTGGAGGATTCCGTTAGCATTGAAGTTCGGTGGTGGATTCTAGCGGCAGTTAAGTACAAGAGTTAGTGCACGTGGATTCGGCAAAGATAGGTTTACTACCATTAGTTGTGAGTGCAACGTCGGGGTTGTAAGGTTTCTTTGTAACCAACATTTGATATAGCATTTGATTTTCTAGACCCGAAGTGGTCTTGTAGTTTTTACCTAGTTTGGAGTTTTTCACGTAAAAATCGTCATCTCCCTGTACGTTTGTGATTATTTATTTTATACGTGTGTGATTGATTAATTTAAGCTTATTTGCAGCGTTTGGCTTCTTTAATTAAATCGATTAGTACAAATCAGTCTACAAATGGGTTTTTCACATTTCATTCAAAAGTAGCTTGTCAACCCAATTCATTCATTGATTTAATTAAGTATCAAAATTTAACAACGCAAGTTTTTGATCTTTCACCGAGTAGCCAATCGTGCCCAACCTTAATTATTCAATTTGATCACATGGTACTTTAATTATATCGTATTCATTAACAACTAATACGAGTCCAACCGTCGACTCGGTCCCTCTCACCAAACCCAACATCATTTAGATTTTAATATCAACCACCACATGTTTTTCCATAATTAATATATTCAATTACAAGGGTTCAACACCCCAAGTTAGCCTTTCATATGATTCAAATCCACGATTTATTGATTTTACACAAAACTCTCAACCAATACCCACCATCTTCACGTATCATAAAAACTCATGTAAGATACATATACAATAGGTTAATACAATTCCAATTTGTCTAATATTTATATCAATTTTATCATATAGGTCCCTTAGCCCCAAAAGCCCCAATTTTCATGGTTTTAATCTCAAATTCAAACCCAAATCTATTATTTTTCAATCCTGATCATATTCAATGACAATAAGAAGATAAAATCATGTTAAACGATCCATAAATCTAAGATTTAACATCCCTTAACGTCAAACCCTAACTGAGGGCTTCAAAAACACCATTTTTAAACATTCATGTTCATATAATAAAAAACACAACTCATATCACATAAATATTCAAGGATAGTCGTAAATCCTACCTTTTTGAAGCTCTAGCACCAAGAGAACCACCCTAGCATGTTCCAATCACAAGAATCTCTAATCAAAAGGGGAGAAGGAAGCCTCCAACGTCAAGCTTGAGCCTCCAACGGGCATTTCACCGAGAGAAAAATAAGAAATCACCACCAAGAGAAGCAAAGAGAGTTCCAAGAACCCTTTAAACCCAACTCTAGCTCTCAACCTCTATTCTAGAGAGAGAGAGAAAAGAAAAGAATGAGAGAAAAGGGCTAACAAGTGACTTAAAAAAGTCTATTTATCGACAGTCTGCTCGAGCAGATCCCCCACTGCCCAAGTAGTTCCCATTTACCCGAACTTTCTGCCATCTGTCCGCTAGAACGGGCTTCCCACCGCTCAAGCAATTGTCGCTGGGTGAAAATTCGAACAAAAGAATGCAAAACTATACCAAAACATAAGCCAAACACCTCTCAACACCGTTCTCATGTACTACACAACATTTAATCGTAGTTAACAATGTTAATATGCCGAAGTTTTAATTCCAACTTAGGATTTACACATTCAACCATTTTTCACTGAGTTTAACAGAATATGGTTTTATTAATCCTTATAAATAAAAAGGGAACGGGTTCCTACAACCTCCCCTACTTAGGAGATTTTATCCCCGAAATTACACGTGCATCATGAATCAAACAACTCGGGATAGTTTTTATGAACTTCCAACTCTTGCTCCCAAGTGGCTTTTTCAATGCCGTGGCGAAGCCACAAAACCTTTACGTAGGTGATAGTTCTACCCCTTAGAACTTGTTCTTTGGTGTCGAGAATTCTCACCGATATCTCATTGTAAGTAATATAATCCTCTACTTTCGATTCCGTCCAATCCAAAACATGAGATGGGTCTGGCTCATTTTTGCACAATGTCGATACATGGAAAACGGTAAGCACGAAGGCTAATTGTGGTGGCAAGGTAAGGCGATAGGTCACCTCTCCAATCCTATCAAGGATCTTGAACGGTCTGATGAAACGCGGCGATAACTTTCCACTCTTCCCAAATCTCATTAAACCTTTTCGTGGCAAGACTTTCAAGAACACGTTGTCTCCCACCTCGAATGTCAACGGTCTCCTCTTCTTATCTACATAGCTCTTCTGACGGTTTTGAGCGGTCACTAAACGTTTACAGATCGTGATGATCTTCTCTGTGGTTTTGCGCATAAGCTCGGGCCCTAGCACGGCCATCTCGCCAACGTCAGTCCAACAAATGGGTGACCTACAAGGTCTACCATACAATGCCTCATAAGGTGACATCTCAATACTTGACTGGTAACTATTATTATAGGCAAACTCCACCAATAGTAAATGGTCCTCCTATGACCCACAAAATTCTAGAATACACGCTCGCAATATATCTTCAAGTATCTGAATGGTGCGCTCTGACTTGTCATCGGTGTGTGGGTAAAAAGCAGTACTAAGAATTAGGCTCATTCCCATAGCTGACTGCAAACTCTGCTAAAAACGTGAAGTGAAGTGAGGATCTCGGCCTGAAATGATGGAAATTGGCACTTTGTGAAGTCTGACAATTTCACTCACATAAAGCTTGCTAAGCTTATTAACAGAATCCATCATGCGAATAGGAAGAAATCTTAGTTAACCTGTCCACCACGACCCACATGGCATTATGCCCCATCGGCGACCTCGGAAGGGCCGAAACAAAATCCATTGTGATATTCTCCTATTTCTACTCTGACACTAACAACGGTTGCAACTGACCCGCAGGTTTCTGATGCTAGGCCTTCACCTACTAGCAAGTAAGGCAACACGAGACGGAAAGTACAACATCTTTCTTCATATCCCTCCACCAAAATTGTCTACATACGTTATGGTATATCTTGGTGCCACTCAAATGCACCACTAAGCATGAATGATGGAACTCATGAAGCACGTCCCCACAACACGGTCCCAGCACAAAGATCCTCCCCGCAAACCTCAAACTTCGATCAGAGTGGATAGTCCACTCCTTGGCATCCTCGTTGTAAAAAAATTAATATAAATTAATTTCTATTTTGTTTTATCTTTTATTTTATATGACAAATCCAGGATGTTTAGGAAGTTTAGGTGTTTAGGAAGTTTATGTGTTTAGGAAGGTTGTGAGTTTAGGAAGATTTGTCTATATCTAGTTTCCTAAAAGAATCTAGATATCCTTGATTTATGGCCTTTTGAAGATAAAGCTAGGGTACACACAAACAAGCCTAACGCACAAGCAATCAAAGCAATACTTGACAGAGAGCCTTGGCCACCTGACCGCTCAAGCGGATCCTATGCGTTTTAATTAAATCAGAGTTTTACGTGCATGAGGTTTTGGGGATCTATAAATAGATCAGAAGAGACGCACAAAGCTAATCTTTGATAGAGAATTATATTGGCCGTCAAGATCATATCAAGGGCTGGTTCGTGTGTCAAAAATATCGAAGATCATTTTTTAGCAAAGCTTAGATGGAATTCTAATTTTCGATGAAGGATTTTGTCGAAGAAGCTGCTACAAGGATTTGTTGCAGTAGAAATCAAGAGGAGAACGGTGAACGATGATTCGGTATACAAGCTTAGAACTAGAAAATTGAGGAGTTGATCAAAGAATCTGTAAGTTGTATTGTAATTATTCATGGTTTAGTGTTTAATTCCCAGATTTAGTAGTCCCATGATTTTTTACCCGATGGATTTTTTCATGTAAAAATATTTGCATATTGTGGGTTCTTCTGGTTGGTTGTGATTCGTGCATGTGATTGATTAAATCTATTAAATATTATTAAATCATTCTTTTTCAATCGGTATCAAAGCGAATTTTTTTTTTTGAAAAAGTTTTTGATCCTAAGCAATCACATACATGGAATTTTCTAGAGAAGAAAACTCCATTGTTTGACCCCCGTTATTATATAGAGGAAACTATCCCTATTGAAAAGCTCGTATGAGGGCGTTTTTTAAATCTATCATCGAGAGAGTTTGGATGACTATTGTAATTGGTTATACCCCACCAACTGTTAAATCTAGTAATTATATGATTTTAAAAATCATTAAACAATGAGAGAAAAAAGATTTAGACGAAGCAGGCTGGAATAACTAGGCTATCAATACTCTTTTTAGCAGTGTCACACCAAAAGAATTCAGATGTATATGTACGTGTGAAATTGCTAAAAAAATATGGGATATCATTGAAGTCACGCACGATGGCACGTCAACTGTTAAAATTTCTAAACTTTAAAGACTCACCACAAGTTTTGAAACCCTTCGAATGGAAGACAATGTGACCTTTGAGGAATTTTATGCAAAGTTGAGTGACATAGTAAATTTTAGCTTTATATTTGGTGAAAAAAATTTTAAATTTTGCATTGTTAGAAAAATCTTACGGTCACTACTCGAACGTTTTCAACCAAAGGTTACTGTTATTGAAAAAAGTAAAGATATTAATTCTCTTATAGTAGAACAATTGATTAAAAATCTTCAGACATTTGAATCAACTCTACGTCAACTTAAAAAATCGAATGGCTTTGCGTTAAAAACTTCTAAGGTTAAGTTAGAGTCTTCAGATGATGAAGTAGAAATTGATCCTGAAGTTATGGCATTTATAGTGAAAAAGTTTAAAAAGTTTGTTTTAAATAAAAAATCTAACCTCAAGTCAAAATCTGGAAATTTTGGTGATAAAAGTAAGAATATGGTTAAGTTTGAAAAGAAAAAAGCTAAATCTCAGAACTAGAACATACAGTACTATGAATGTCAAAAGTATGGACATATTGCACAGAATAGTCCAAACAAACAGAAAAAGAAAGAAACGGTGTTCATTGTGACGTGGGATGATGAACTTGAATCATCTGGCGATGGAAACGAGTCAGAACTAGAGAATGACGAGGGCAAGTTTGTTGCCTTTGCTGTTTCCACAGGATCAGGTAAGTTTGAATTATCTTATCATGAATCTCGTGCATCTCAAAGTGATTCTGAAAAAGATGAACATGATTCAAGTTCAGAATTTGATGAAGGGAATGAGAAAGATCTTCAGTGGACTTATGATAAACTTCAAGAAAAAGTTACAAAATGACGAAAGTTATCACTAAGCTAATATTAAATGTCAAAACTATGAAAAAAGAGTATAATGGTCTAAAGTCTGAACTAACTGAGTCTCATAATTTGATTTCTCAACTAAAAATTTTTAAAACCAAAATAACTGAGAAACTGATTAGTTCTGACAAACAGAGGAATGAACTCATTGAATCATGTGATTTTCTTAAATCAAAAGTTTCTAAACTTGAGTTGGAATTACAGGACTCAATAAAGTTCAAGTCTCTGTTTGAGGCAAGTAAAGCTAAACTTAAATTGTTGAAAACTGATTTATTAACTACTAATACCACTCTCAAGAAATTAAATGCATGTTTCCTGAGTTTGGAAGAGATTTTAAGCATGCAGAAAGTGGCGTCAGACCATACTGGTTTTGGATAGGTGGAAAGTACGTCTGGATCAAAGAATACAGGTAAATTCAACTTTGTGAAAGCTTTCAACATGCCTACAGGTAAGGATAGTGTGTTGGAAAAGCCTAAGAAATTCAGGTCTGAATTCTTAAGAAAACCTGTTCAAAAAGTTTGACCAAAATCAACTGATTTTCAAAAATTTGTTCATATCTGTCATTTTTGTGGTATTATTAGACATATTATGCCTTTTTGCAGAAAAATAAAATCTCTGTCTACCTATTAGCATGTAAGAAAGTCTAGAAAACTGCATGATCAAATTAGATAGTCGCATTATAAAACTCTCGGCCAGGTGCGCGCTTGAGCGGGCTTTCTGAGTGCTCGAGCAGACGACTGGCTGAGAGATGGAAAAGCTCATTAGCAGTCACCCGCTCGGGCGGTTTCTCTGAGCGCTCAAGAAAACAACTGGAAAAGACCATATTTTGGCCAAAAACCCAACACTCAAACCAAACGTTTTCCTAAAATACGTGCCGTCTGGGTTAGGAAATATGATTTGAAATGTAATATTGTTCACACTGCTTTAAAAACTCAAAATTCTTTTATGTGGTATTTGGACAGTGGGTGTTCCCGACATATGTCAGGAGATAAGTCCTTATTCTCAAGTATTAATCCATAAGATGGAGGACTTGTCACATTTGGGGATGAAAATTCATCCAAGATTATTGGGAGAGGATCCATTAGCTCTCTGGGGTTACCTAAATTGGGCAATGTTCTTCTTGTAGACGGCTTAAAAGCAAACTTACTCAGCATTATTCAGATGTGGGACACACACCATGAAGTTCATTTTACTAAAATTAAATGTCTAATTTTGGATAAAAAGAAAAAACTGTTATTCATGGTGTTCGAACTTCTGATAATTGCTATGAAATTTTGTGTAAATCGATCAAATATGTCATTACGCTAAAATTGATGAAACAAATTGTGGCATCATCGTTTGGGTCATATCAATTATAAAGATCTTTCTAAGCTAGCAAATTCTGAATTGGTTAAAGGCATTCCTAAGTTGAGCAGCAATACAAAAGTTGTGTGTGCACCATGTCAACTAGGTAAACAAATTAAAATCCATCATAAGAAAATAAATCAGCTTACTACTCAATATCCTCTGCAACTTCTCCACGTGAATCTTATGGGTCCTACTAGAATAGAGAGTATAGGTGGTAAGAAATATATCTTTCTTGTAGTAGATGACTTTTTCGGTTTACTTGAGTGAAATTTTTGCGTAAAAAATCTAATACGTTTGCTGTTTTTAAATTCCTATGTCTTAGATTGAATAATGAGCAAGAAAGGAAGAATTATCACACCACAAAGATCAGATCAGATCGTGGTAAAGAATTTGAGAATTTTGACTTCTCAAGTTTTTGTGACGAACATGGAATCCAACACGAATTTTTCACACCTAAAACACCACAACAGAATGGTGTAGTGTCATGAAAAATAAAGTGGTGCAGGAGATGGCTAGATTTATGTTTCATGGTAAAAAAATTCCTCTTGAGTTTTGGGCCAAGGCCGTAAATACAGCCTGCAATGTTATAAATCGAGTGTATTTACAACCTGACACCAAACAGACTACCTATGAGTTATGAAAAGGTAAGAAGCTAAATGTAAAATATTTCAAAACTTTTGGAAGTAAATGTTACGTTTTAAAAGATCGTGAATAATTGGGTAAATTTGACTCCAGAAGTGATGATGAAGTATTTTTTGACTATTCCACTAGCAGTAGATCTTATAGAATTTATAATATACGTATTTCTACTGTTATGGAATTTGTTAATGTAGTTGTTGATGACATAGAAAATTCTAAAGAAGGACTTATACCGGAAGCAGATCATACTAATTCTCAAATACTTGATGAACTTATTCAGCCCACATCTCTTAAACAATCAGTGGATGCATATTCGAAAAGTATGACAATTCCAGAGGAGTAAGCAGTCTTAGAACCTTCTTCACGTGTAAAGCTAAATCATCCACTGGATTTGGTGATTGGAGAGGTAACAAAATCAATGATGACACGCCGACAAATGCGTAATCAGGTAAATCAGGTAAGTCATATGTGTTGTGTCTCTGATTTAGCAAAAAAATGTCAAAGAGGCTATGACTGACGATTGTTGGGTGAATGTTATACATGAGTAACTCGAACAATTTGTCAGGAATAATATTTGAGAATTAGTGCACAGACCTAAGAATGTAAATGTTATTGGCACTAAGTGAATTTTTAAAAACAAATCTAATGAACGAGATATTGTTGTGAGAAATAAGGTTAGGCTTGTGGCATATGGGTACGCATAAGTAGAGGGAATAGATTTTGACGAAATATTTACACCTGTGGCTAGGTTAGAATCTATTCGTAGTCTTCTTGCTGTTACATGTTTTCTTAATTTTAAATTATATCAAATAGATGTAAAAAGTGTTTTCTTAAATGACCAGCTAAAAGAAGTAGCTGATATTGTGCCTAAAGGTTTTGAGAATACACTATCCCCATCACGTATATAAGCTCAAACGAGCTTTGTACGGGCTGAAACAAGCCCTCTGAGCATGGTATGAATGTCTAACCACCTTCCTGGTTAATCATGATTTCATCAGAAGAAGTGTGGATAAAACTTTTTTCATCAAAAGGGACAAGAATGATATCTTGGTAGTACAAATTTATGTTGATGATATTATTTTGGATCTACTTGTGAATCTCTTATCCTTTCATTTTCGGAATGCATGCAGAAGGAATTTGAAATGAGTATGGTAGGTGAACTAAATTTCTTCTTAGGTTTACAGATTAAACAGTCTAATGATGGGATTTTCATCTCACAATCAAAATATGCGAGAAACCTGGTTAAGAGGTTTAAAATAGAATCTACCAAACCCATTCGAACCCCTATGAGAGTATCTTTGAAATTATCAAAAGATGAAAAAGGCAAAAATGTTGATCAAACCATGTTCAGAAGTATGATCGGGAATCTCTTGTATCTTACTGCTAGTAGACCTGATATTGCATTCAGTGTAGGAATTTGTTCATGTTATCAGTCTAACTTAAATGAATCACATTTAACTGCTGTTAAAAGAATTATCTGATATGTGAATTCCATTGTTGAGTTTAGTATTTGATTTTTGAAAGATACTAACTCAAACATCACAGATTTTTTTGATACTGATTAGGCTGGATGTGCTGATGACAGAAAAAACACATCAGGAAGTTGTTTCTACATTGGTAACAATCTGATTTCATGGCATAGTAAGAAACAGAATGCAATTTCATTCTCTACAGCCGAGGCTAAGTACATAGCTGCTCGTAGTTGTTGTACTCAGATACTATGGATGAAACAAATGCTTTCATATTATGGTCTTGTCTAAGAGTCTGTGATTATCTACTATAATAATACGAGTGCTATGAATATCTCAAATAATCTTGTTCAACACTCTAGGGCTAAACACATAGACATAAAGCATCATTTCATTTGTCAGTTAGTTGAGGATAACATCATCACTCTTGAATACATTGACACTGAAAGACAACTGGTTGATTAGTTAACAAAACCTCTTGAAGCACTTCGGTTTGAATTTCTTAAAAAATCAATTGGCATTAGCATTTTGAGTTAAATAAATAAATTAAATTAAATTAAATTAAAAAATTCATTCTAGAAGGATAATCCTGTGTGAAACATTTTAAAATACTGTCTGAAGAATCACTGTAAAAAAACTATGCAAGTTAAAGTTACTATGAATCTTTAAAATATTTCTTCTCGCAATAATTACGATATGTGCGATTAAATATACATGTGACACGCACTAAATTTTGGTTGAAAAAATACTATTTGATTGACCACTACAGTAAAATCCTATTGTTGATGTTGATGTTTATAACCACCCCATCTGGTTATCTCTCCACTGCTCTTCTCTCACTCAAAACTCTGTGTGCTATACAATACTTACAGAAATGGCTACCTATACAAACCTTGCTTTTCGTTTGTTAATTGTGAAAGCCGCTGGTTATACTTCTTTTTATTTTCCTTGTGGAAATAGCTACTTATCTTAACCATAATTTTTTGTTCACGTTAATGTGTTAGCCACCATGTATGCAACTATTCCTTAATGCTTTGAAATGGCTACTTATGCGTACCTTGCTTTTATGTTCGCATTAGTGTGGAAGTCGTCAAAAAAAACATATTTTTTTTATAGTCATTTTTTTGTGAGGGGTAGCTTATGCTCTTCTTCAACAGGCATACATTGAGATTTTACTTGGTTTGACTTCAAATTTTGTGATTTGACTACTTTCCAGTTATGCCTATTATATATTCATCACTCATATTTTAACTATTATACCTGAAAATGTTTTTCAAATGTTTGAAGTAGTTCTTATATAAGTTCTCTTAAATAGGGTTTTGTGACTTTATTTTTCCATGTTTCAATGTTTGGATTACTCTGTTCTGTCTGAGTTTTTGTTACAGTTTGTTTATTTTTCTCTATAAGTATTTTAAGATGCCAATGTCAAGTCTTTCTCTCAAATTCTATGATTTGCTTCATCAACTGTACTCGGCTAGTTATCTGCTTGAACGGCCCTCTGAGCACTCGAGTAGGGTTAGCTTCTGCCCTCCCACCGCTCGAGCGGGGTTTTGAGCGCTCGAGCATACTGTCGCGACCTAGTTTAATAAAAGTAGATCTTTGGTTTGTTTTCTCAAAACCTTTCATCTTTCTCTCTATTTTCTCTCGATGCTCCTCCTCCCAAAGTTTTTTTGGGCAAATCTACGGCCTTAAAGCTTCAAGCTCTTTCTCCTACATCTACAGTAAGTGTTCCAATCCTCCATTGTTCATATTAAATCTTTTGGGATTCTTCGTAGGGTTTTGATTTTTGATTTTTTGCATTGTTCTATCATTGGAACTCTTAATGCTTGCCAAAAACATGAATGTTTGCCCTTGTATGTGATTTGGTTTTTGCCTCTCGCCCCTTTTTTTCTTTTCATTGACAACCAAGGGTAAATCGGTTCTCTTTCGGCAATTTCGCAACCCCTAGGGTGTCGATTCATGGTGTTTGATTGTACAGCATGCGTTGTTTTCATTGTTTTGATGTCTCTCATTGTTTTTGTCCATCAAAATTGCATTTTTGTTGGGTTTTGAGTGCGAAATCTTTGTAGGCATCGCATCTAGGGTTTTCCATAGCACCGCTCAAGTAGGGTCCTTAGCGTTCGAGCAGAATTGATCCTTCTTGAATTTCTCTTGCACACCTTATGCTCAACACCATGCCTACGTATTCTTGTCTAAATTTTTCTTTCCATTCTATGACACAATTCTCGTGCTTGGCTTGTACTTGCTAGTATTAATACTTTGTGATGCTTGCTAAAGTACCCTATCCAATGTTCATGTGATCTTTGAAGCAAATTTAAAGTTGTTTCTTTGAGGTAATTGGTTATGTTTATGAACTGATCTTGTTAATTTGCAATGTTATTGAGTTTATATGATTATTCTGTGCACTCGGTGAGTTGAACTTCCTTTGGTTCATGGCATACGTATCTCATTCTTGATTGGTTTTGATGTGTTTACAGGAAAATGCCTCCTCATGCCAAGAAGATTGCTGGGCGATCTCAGACACAGTATGATAAGAATTATTTACTATCACTCAAAGCTAATGAAAAGTTTCATCATTTCTTTGCTGATCGCCCCACTCTCCTTGAGGAGAAGGCGTGGAAGTAGTGTGTTTTTGACTTGTGAAGATTTTAGGTGAACTACGTCTGTTTAGTTAAGCTGTGTGTGTTATGTTCACCTGAAATTATCAAGGGAGAAATTGTAAAGAAATTAATATAAATTAATTTTTATTTTGTTTTATCTTTTATTTTATATGAAAAATCCAGGATGTTTAGGAAGTTTGTGTGTTTAGGAAGATTTGTCTATATTTAGTTTCCTAAAAAAATCAAGATTTTCTTGATTCATGGTCTTCTGAATATAAAGCTGGGGTACACACAGACAAGCCTAACGTACAAGTAATCAAAGCAATACTTGACAAAGAGTCTCGACCACCCGATCGCTCGGGTGCCTAACTGATCGCTCGAGCAGATCCCAAGCATTTTAATTAAATCATAGTTCTACGTGCTTGAGGTTTTGGGGATCTATAAATATATCAGAAGAGATGCACGAAACTGATCTTTGACAGAGAATTATACGGGACCTCAAGATCATATCAATGGTTGGTTCATGTGTCAAAATCATCGAAGATCGTTTTTGAGCAAAGCTTAGATGGCATTCTTGTTATGATTGGTATACTGAAAATCATGTTTTTAGTTTTAAATTTTATTTTAGTAAAATTAAAATTTTATTTTATGATAATCTTTATGAGCAATGTATGTATATCATTTCTTTGTTATGCATGAATGTCTAATATTCTGTATAGTATTTAATCTAGTGTATAGAGTACGATTTACACATAAAATTAAATTTTAAGTTCTTACAGAATATAAGTTTTATGTTTACAATTTAGATAAAAATGGACATACCATCGGTACAACTATAACATAGATTTTTAGTAGACCTGTTTTGATTACGGGAAACAGATAATAGTGTCGTCTATTATTCTGACTCTCTGTACTAGTACACTTTGTATGTTTTGAACGGGACATTTAGGGTAATTAATTTATATAGTCTAATTTTATACAGACTATATAAATTAATTCATACCCCAAAGTTATTATGAATAGTGCTTATCTTCTTAATCCTGAAATAATTTATGATTTGCATATATTTAATATTCATTGTTTTGATTCATCAGAGGGTGCGATTTTATATGAATTTATATTTTCAGTGAGTTGGATAGCAGTATTATTTATATGACAAATATTAATTATTGGCGGAATTTATGTTCCGAAAAATCGGGATTAACGATACCTCCATAAGAAAGCTTATAGGTTTTGACCGGATTAAACCCTACAGGCGGATTTGATTATCCGGTGATCAAATAAGTTAAACGAAAGGGCTTAAAGAATACAAAGATATCGATTAAATTAAATTTAATTGGCGGGTATCGAAAATCTTAATGTAGAGAAAAATGGTAACCATTTAATAACAGAAGCTCAATACTAGATGGTCTTAAGATTATGGGTCAAAGTGCAATTATATAGCTCTTTAATGGTGTGAACTATAATTCAATATTTTATAAAAATTATAGAAACTACTGCTAATTTTTCATAATTGTAGATACCGCTATGAGGTTTAGTTAATTGCAAAAATCGCTGATACGTGTCTGTATTTCACTCGAAGTCTTACTCATAATTACTCCATAGGTCTCTCTGTAGCCTTATAAATATACGAGTAGGCTGAACCAGTTTCATAACTTGTCTTCTAAGACTAAAACTGTCCATGTTCTGTTGGTACGCTTTCTTGATATATTGTAACCTAACCTACATTCGAAAATTGCATAAGAGAATACAATAGAAGATCTGACAGGAACTTCAACTCGAATTCAATTCGTAGTTGAAGATTCGATCGGTAAAAAAGTATTTTTCTAAATTAACTTCGGATGAACGGATTTTATTTTGATCGTTCGTCATCAAAAGTTTTATCTAGAGCCCGTTTTGGCATTTGCCCATTCAATTTATTTTTTTCGTTAATCGTTTGCAAAAATAAAGATTTTAGCAGTCCTACCTTCAACAATTCTAAATTCTGACGGAGGATTCTGCCGGAGAAGATGCTACAAGGATTCGTTGCAGTAGAAATTAAGAGGAGAATGGTGAACGAGGATTTGGCATACAAGCTTAGAACTAGAAGATTGAGGAGTCGATCAAAGAGTCTGCAAGTTGTATTATAACTGTTTGTGGTTTAGTGCTTGATTCTCAAACTTGGTAGTCTCATGGTTTTTTACCTGTTGGGTTTTTTTACGTAAAAATATGTGTGTTGTGAGTTCTTCTGGTTGGTTGTGATTCGTGCATGTGATTGATTAAATCTATTAAATATTATTAAATTATTCTTTTTTCACTCACAACGCAAGACTCGCTCCTGAAACATCAATCTCTCAACATCCGATTGCTGAGCCTCTACAACGTGGTGAACAAGGGTGGGTTGAGAAACCATCGTGAACAAGGTAACGTGATCACCAAACGCACCCAACTGAAGGTCATACTGGCTGAATTTTCCAAGTATACTCCATTCCCTAACGGTTATATGAGCTAGCGAGCTCAAAGACTTCCAACTAAGGGCATCGGCCACCACATTGGCTTTGCCCGGATGATACTGTAGATCGAAATCATAATCTCCCAAGAACTCCGTCCACCTCCTATGGCATAAATTCAAATCCTTCTGCAAGAATAAATACTTCAAGCTCTTATAATATGAGAATACGTCAAAACGTTCTCTATACAAGTAGTGTCTCCATGTCTTCAAAGCAAAGACTACTACTGCGAGCTCCAAATCATGCGTGGGGTAATTTTTTTCACAAATTTTAACTGCCTCGATCCATAGGTGACTACCTTGCCTTGTTGCATCAACATGCAACCCAAACCCTCGTGCGACGCATCGCAAGAAATGGCATTATCGAGTCCTCTCTCTGATACGATCAGAATAGGCGCACCGATCAATCTTGTCTTTAACGTCTGAAAGGCGAGCTCACAGCTGTCATTCCATACGAACTTAATTCCCTTCCTTATAAGGCGTATCATAGGCGCTGTAAGCCTAAGAAGTCTTTCACGAACCGACCGTAGTAACCTGCCAATCCTAAGAAACTCTGAATGTCGAATACATTTTTCAGTCCCTCCCTCCCCATCATGGCTTCTATCTAAGAAGAATCCACTACTACAACATCTCTCGAAACTACATGTCCCAAAAACTTCATCTCGAGAAATCAAAACTCACATTTATCGTACTTAGCGTATAATCGGTGTTCCCACAACAACTATAGGGCAACCCGAAGATGCTTCCCGTGTGCCTCCGACGACGACGAATAAATCAAAATATCATCCACGAACATTACCATGAATCGGTCAAGGTAAGGGTGAAAGATACGATTCATAAGGTCTATGAACGTTGCTGGCGCGTTAGTCAATCTAAAAGGCATGACTAAAAGCTTGAAATGCCCATAACGGGTGCGAAAAGCCATAATCGAAATGTCTTCCTCCTTGACTTGCAACTGATGATAACCCGTTTTCAAGTCGATCTTTGAAAAACTACACGAACCCTTCAATTGGTCAAATAAGTCAACGATACGAAGCATAAGGTACTTATTTTTAACGGTCACATGGTTTAACTTACAATAATCGATACAAAGGCGTAACGATCTATTTTTCTTCTTCGCAAATAACGCTGGAGCTCCCTAAGGAGACACACTAGGGAGAATAAAACCCTTGTCCAACAACTTATGGACCTGCACTTTCAATTCTAACAACTCGACCAGTGCAAAACGATATGAAGGCATAAAAATGGGGGCAGTCCCCAGAATGAGGTTTGTGGAGAACTCAACTTCCTGTCGTGGCAGAAGCTCAAACAAGTCATCCGAAAACACGTCTGAAAACTCACAGACAAAGGGAGGAAGCTCTCCCCGAGTAGAATCAATCTCACTCATCGACAAAGTGAAGAAAAAGAGGTTAAGACTGTCACGGCTCCGTGAACTAAGAGGTCTAGGCACTAAGCCATCGTCCTGATTACCCACAAAATAAAAGTAGTCTCCCTCCGGTGTGAAAACAAATACTCATCGCCAGTCACAAGCATGATAGACAACCCCACATACCGAGGAGAACCAACAGGAATGACTCGTCAATCTGGATAACCTACTCAGATTCCCCACTAGAAATCATGTTAGCTAAACGCGTTTTTAACTTGGCCCCCAAGTTTGTTAATCCAAACGCCCAAAGGCATGACTAATCAATCCCACAGTTCAACTCCCATGCTCATAAATACACATCTTTCAAATAGCTAACATGCTAAAACATTCATGCTATCAACCCTCTAAACACATGCAGTCAAGCACACGTAATCAACCTCACACGGGAACGCACCCTCTTTCCACGGCTCATAGGTATTCGAATTCAGAGCTCTGATACCATTCTGTCACGTCCCAAACTCCGGGTCACGTGAAGCACCCACAACTACCATACCTACAACCCAATTGAGAATACACTCTCAAAATAAATCATACATGCATTGTATATATAAACGCCTAACGGCTACATTACACGGCTCCAATGCCAAAAAATATGATACAACATACATGCCTCAAAAACTATCAAAAGGAAGACTACATTCTTCCACCTCCTCCAGCACCTCCACATCAACCTGCGTGACCGGTACCTGAAGAAAATCAAATCCCACGTCGTGAGCCAAGGCTCAGCAGAAACTAGACAAGCATGCAATATAAACAAAGCATGCTAGGAAATTGAAGTGCAGTTTTTGACTTTCTTTCAAGCCTTGAAAATAATTTCACATGCAAGAGAAAGCGATGATACAAACCATGTTTTGACTCACACACAGGAGTCTAGAAAACAGTTGAAAAAGGATTTTAGATCGTGATTCACACGACTCTTAAAATAATTTGAAAACTGGTATATCTGTCCCATAATGCAATTCATGCAATCCATATATCTTCTCGAACTTTCACCGATGGACCGTAGCCCCCATCAATGCATCTTTACAGACTTTAACCAAAGGGTCGTAACCCTATCGAACACCTCTTTACGAGCTTGCACCGAAGGACTGTAGTCCTATCAAACGCTTCTTTACAGAATTTAACTGAAGGGTCATAACCCTAACGTAATCTTCTCGGACTGAAACCGAAGGGTCGTGGCCCTAACATAATCACCAGTAGCCAGAGCTAACATAACCATATATCTCATTTCATATACCTATGCATAACCTACTCATGATTTAAATGCATAAAATCACGTATTATCACTACGAATCACAAACCACGTCACACATAACGCTAGCGAAAGCCATGTAAATCACATTACATAATCCAAACATGAATAAACTACAGTTATAACATGCCTAAAGCCCGTTACAAAGCACATAGCCACATAAAACAACCAAGCCTAACCCGAAGGCCAACTAAAAACCCAAAACCCTCATGGTTTCACAACCCAAGACCCTTTCCCAAAGGGAACCACGAGCCCAAACACTCAACGCATAACAAACACCCACATCTCACCGACTCATCATCCCCGAGGATGGCATCTACACGAACCCACGAGGTTACCACACGACCCCCGAAACCACGACACAACCAACCGAACCCCAAAAGGAATCCACAAGTATTTGAATCAATTAATTCTCATAAATCAATCAATTGAATACCAAAGGACACTAATCAAAAACCAAAACCCAACCACCAACACTAAAGCCCAACATGACCAACTTGGACCCACACATGCCTAACACAAGCCCACGACGCCCACACACACCCAACACAAACCCACGACACCTACACACACCCAACACAAGCCCACGACACCCCAAGAATCAATAAACTTGGTAAAAAGGGGCAACAAGGATGAAAAACAACCTTTTCCCAAACAACCGGCCAAAAATGGATGAAAAATGGTTTGGAAATTTTGACACACCTTCACTCTTTTGAACATAACCTTTTCTACAAAAAAATTTTTGAAATGAGAGAGGTGTCATTGGAAAGAAGACTTCTGAAGCTTCAATTTGAGTATAAGAACGACCCCATTCCGAGTCCGGATGAGGAAGATAGATCGATATGCAAAATAAAAATTTTTCTGTAATCGCCCAGACCGATCGATCGGTTAAAAGACCGATCGATCCGTCCCACACCAATCTCGATTTTTCAGAAAACAAAACATGTTTTTCAGCCCCAAAATATGTATAAACCCTAAAAAAAGCCTTTAAACACCAAATCTACTACCCATGAGCATACCCGAGCCTAAGACTACCATAAGGCTTCAAAAGAAACCATCACAACCCAATTCCATCTACCGAAAATGATGAAAAATAGATTTTTAAACCCAAAAATCTATTTTTATGCAAAGTCAAATCTACAACAATTCGACCGGTAAAAAATACACCCAATTACACATAGCTCCCTTATAAAATATACAGGTCTATAGTCCTACATCGGTAAGTTAAAAACTCGACGTTTCGTACTACGTGCAAAACCAAGTTTCGTCGAAATAAAATTTTGATCGGATGGTGGCATAGCCCACCGTGCCAATAACAAGAATCGGCAGTTGTATCGTCGAAAATCGAGCCCCGGGCCCCCGAGAACTTAGAGAGAAAGCAGAGAGAAACGAGAAGCTTGTTGGAGAAGTTTTGAAAAATATTTTTTGAAAATATCTAACTCCAGATATTTATAGGTCTCCAAAATATCTTTTTTTAAAATTTTTTGAAATTCGCACCACAACGGCCCACGGCCCCGGGAACCCACCCCGCATGCATATCTAAGCCCGATCATGCATTGGAAGCAATAAAAATATGCTCAAACGAAAACACGAAACACTCTTCCAAAAACGCCGAAAAAGAAAATGGGTCAGGGTCTCACAACTCTACCCCCTTAAAGGAATTTCGTCGCCGAAATTCAACTCAAGGTGAAAGAAACAACCCGTTGATCGCAACCAACACTCGCACACGAGATGGTCAGCCAAATCATTCCTAGGATATAGTCAAACAAGGTCAGGCATCCTAGACAATGGCCAACTATCCCAATACATAGGATCTATAACACACCCCAACCTCACATCATCGCCTGCCCCTGCCTTAACACTGCAAACCACCCGCAGAAAACCATCACCAACACCCAACAGAAGCAATGAAGAACTGGCCCAAAGCCTGCAACCTAGAAAATACCTCTGTGCAATGGAGAAAGATCTGCATCTGTACCATCTCGCACGGCTGGTGCCCTCGAAGAACCAGGAGCTACAAGTGAATACACTCGGGGCAATACCGCTCTATCCTGTCTACTACCCGACACGATCGGATGTCGTACCGACTAGACTAAAGCACCCCCACCTGTCATCAATCGGGAAGTCTGAACTGCTGGATGTTGTTGTCGGTCCCGCACATACGAACCCTATGGCGTGCCCACTGCATTCGGTGCACTCTCTCTCTGGGGACAGTTCCTGCGAATATGTCCGTGCTGGCCACATCCATGGCAAATATGTTCCCTCCCCTGTGACTGACTCCATGAACCCTGAGACTGCCTCGGCTGCGGGCACTCTAACACACGATGCCCCGGCTGCCTGCACTGATAGCAAATCAACTCCCTCCGCTCCGGCCTCCCAGATGAAACTACTGATGGTGCTGGTGCAGAGAACTGCTGTGGTAACCCAGATGGGTGAAAACTAGGACCAGAGGACTTCTGCCTCTT